>OZ005656.1:141272721-141287721 GCA_963930645.1 Salticus scenicus | reverse complement strand
AAATCAATGTAATAAAACTGTATAATAAGGAATATAGTATGTAAACATGCGTACGTTAAATTTAACATGAACTTTAGGCGAATTATCGATTCCATGTTTGTTTCCTTTTTAATGTGTATTTTTTTCTAAAACTCAGTATTTTAATTAAGACCGCTAATATGACTTCTCTATCCTGCTTCTAATTTCCCCGGGTGCAGCCTACTGAACAAGCATCAACAAGTTATTCACAAGTCAAAATTCTATGTACAGTATTGTGTTTAACCTATTTATTGTTAGAATAAAGACGTACCACCTCATTTTACGTTTTAGGACGTCCTGGTAAGCGAAGTTGTTAGCAATTAGAGTGAGATATTGTGGCGTACTATCAGTAGATATTGTGGCTCTACAAAAAATATTGGTAAGAAAATACTTTAGACAATCACGTTTAAGATGAATAAGCAACGAATTATGCCCCAAAATCGGGATGCACCCGGGATCTTTGTTTGGTTTACCTATGTGAACTTCAGGAAGTAAACACTGGAATTTACGACATAAATTTAAACTTTAATTTACCACTTTCACACTGTATGTTTAACGGATGAACCGTATTCAGAATGCAAAGAAATATTACTATGGCTTAGGTCTGGTAAGGTAGTACACAAACATCACTGTCGCTGTCGATTAAGTAAGTTAATTATGAAATAGACTAAGGTACAAAAAGGAGAATTTTATTACCGAATTTGAAAACCTATTGCAACAGGGAATGTCATTTGTCAGTTAATTTTCCAATTATTTGAATGGGTAAGGAAATTTTCAGCGTTTTACTGCATCACTAAATTTTGAATGAACCATTTCTGGTCATGCATGGCCTAATTTAGCCGGGGGCAGCCTACATGGATTGGCAAAAGCGGGTTGTGCGCGAGTAAAAATTCTATGCAAAGTACTTTGCGTTTTCGCTTTAATATTAGAATAAATATGTAATATTAAAGAGATAACAAAATAACCGAAGGCTGGCTATGTCGTTTATCATCTAAACATTCAATCAACTGTATAGAAATATGAAAAATAACAAGTCTTTGCATAACATTTGAAGCATAATAGTTTAAATTTAGTAGTTTAAATTTTAGACTAATTTATCACTAATTTCAGAATATATTTCTGTTCAAATTAAAATATATCGGTAGCTTTTTTTTTTTTTTTTCCTTCATATCTTTAACACATTAAGCGCGCCACGCGAATTCTTAATAAAATCCATTAAAATTCCTTAATGATATTATCCTATAATAAATAAAAAATAAGTAAATTTTAAGACAATTCGCATTAAATACTTAAAACAATGTAATAGTTTTATATCATATTTCACACTGCCAAAAACCGATGGTTGACGCGACTTTATATCATATTTGACACTGTCAGCCACCGATATCTGGCATGGCGCTCAAAGGAATTAAAATATTTTTTCCAGCTTGTAATGTTAGGCTTTTCAAAAAAAAAAAAAAATAAATAAAAAAAAATCTGCTTTTTCTTATTTTTCCCTTCTCTTTTATGTTGTGAAAATGTTTATATAATAGTTTATTTACTTATTACAGTTTAAGTGACTAGTACGTACTATACATATATATATATATATATATATATATATATATATATATATATACATATATATATATGTAAATAAAAACCAATTTTTTCCGTAAATGTCAAACAACTCAAGCTTTCTACTTGTTTCATTTAGACGAGAATTTGCATATCTCATAAAGCAAAACTATAGAAAATTTAAACGGAACTCTCGAGAAGAAAAAAAAATAATTTAAACTTATTTCAAGATTCAGAAGAGCTGGTAATATTACACTTTATAAAATAACTTATCATAATTTATTAATACAACAAAAAAGAATACAATTAATAAAGTTCAAAGTCAATATACAGGACTACACAGCAGTATAACAAATTCTACTATAATCATTTTAAAATTCTTACATCTTAATGAAACGAAAAAAATCATTTTTAATAATAATAATAATAATAATAATAATAATAAAAGTACTTTCAATTTATGTATTTTATATCATCACCTTCTTATTACGTATTTTTAAATCGCCAGTAAATAATTTTTCATGTCTGTTTGAATAAGAATAAAAATAAAAATTCAACTTTATGTAAATTTAGTATATTATATTAATAGTAAATAACAATCACTAAATATTTTTTTAGCTTCGTTATTAAACTCATTATTAAACTCGTTATGAACGACTATGATATCGGATGATAATAAACCTTCATAATAATTAAATGAAAGTCAGTTAATTATTTTTTTTATTAAAATATATTCAAAACTAGAACTGTAGTTCAATTTTATGTCACGACAATGTTACATATTTTTATTTCAAAAAATACATTACATTGAAACTTGAAAATTAATGAATGCACAAGATATCTCTCTCTCTCTCTCTCTCTCTCTCTCTCTCTCTCTACATATATAATAATTTAATAAGTATTATATATTAATACATGTAATTGAAACCTCTCTCTTAAAAATAATTCTTATCTTCAAAATTATTTACTTAATCATAAACAGAATAGTATAGTTTAAAAAAAAAAAAAAAAAAAAAAAAAAAGATAGGTTTATCACTTTTAAAGCTACCTTTAAATTAATAAATATAATTCTAACACGCATGACATAAAAAATAAATCATAACCAGCGTTTAATAGAAAAGAGAAATGAAAATTAGGAATTTTTTGCAGTTTTTAAAATAAAATGTGTGATATAATTTATAAAAGAGAAAATATAGGGAATTAAATTATTTTATTGAAATTTTAATTTTTCTTACACTGGTTATTATATTATTTAACAACTGGATATTATCAGAAAATGGTAATTTTTATAAATGTAAAATTTTGTCGAATAAAGAAAAATTTTATCTGAATGAAAAATTTTTCATTTAAGAAAATTGCTAAAAAGAGAAAATAAAAATGCTGTTTCACATGGATTATACGCTAAGAAAGAGTGTAAATTAAAATAAATTATTTAATTTGTGAATTTTTATGGAAGGTTGGTTATGTGTTAAATTTATTTTGACATGTAATTTAAAAAAAACATAATAAATTGATAAGGTACATTAGAACATTTTTTTAATTATTCATGATTAATATAACGTATCATCTACATGGATAATCATCTTATTATACAACCTTATTGAATATTTAATCGTATGTTTTTTTTAAATAGTTTTGCACTTTATGACATCTGTAACCTTGATTATTTTATGACAGTTTATGTGATGAGCTTAAAATCCTCTTGAAATTTATATTTCGAAATATTTCGAAATATACTGGAGTTCGTTAAAAATTTATTTAACTCGTATGCATATATATATATATATATATATATATATATATATATATATATATATATATATATATATATATATATATATACTCTGCTTTAAAAATCTATAAAATAAAACGAGTATTTTATTCCTAAGTACAATTTTGATATTTGCATTGTACAATATATATGAAAAAGATTTTAAACATATCTATTATACATTTTCGTAGTGTGTTAAACAATTTTTTATACACAAATTACCCGTAAAATAATATCACAAATAAACTATTATTCAATTAAAAACAAAAACAATAATACGTAATCGTGCTCTATATAGATTGTGCAATTTCTCATTTTTGAGCCAACAAGAGAGTTTATACACACACACACACACACACACATATGTATATACACGCAGTGTTATTCAAAAAGACGTGGACAAAATGGCATGGTAGATCAGTCATACAACAAGGATAAAAAATTGCATAGGAACAGAAGGTCGCAACTGCGATCCGGAGCCGCTACAGGTCGTCTAAAATAATATACAACACAAAGAGAAGAAACAGAACCATTACAGATCATTTTATTGATAATTACTCACTCACATGCTACTAATGCAAGCCAAATTTTGAACCTACAGGAGATGCTCAAAGCTTTTTCCAGATGCATCGAGACACGCTTGGCATTTACGTTGCATAGAACACCGCACCTTCTCAAAGGTAACAGGTGTATCTCGAACACATCCTGCTGCCACAACGATTATTCTTACAAAGTCTTCTGGCGTTGAAACAGGTTTTTCAGTCACAAATCCTTTTAAAATCCCCATGAGAAAAATCCAAGTGAGACAAGTCTGGTGATCGTGGTGGCCATGCGATTGGTACACCGCGACTAATCCAGCCGCCAGGAAAAGTAGCCTGCAGATGTGCTCTGACGTCTGTTATGAAATGTACAGGAGCTCCGTCCTGTTGAAATCGAATACGTTGATGAATAGGCATCGGGACATCATTTCTGGCAGAACCTCTTGCAAGATTGTTAGATAAACGGGACCGTTAGGTCTTTCTTGGAGAATGTACGGACCAAGTAAACAGTCTCCTACAATTCCAGCCCACACGTTAATGGAAAATGTTCGTTGTGCGCCTTGCGGACGTGTAGCATGCGGGTTTGCATCCGCCCACGTATGCAGGTTGTGAAAGTTCATCACACCCTCTAATGAGAACGCAGCCTCATTCGTGAAGAGAACACTTGCTGCGAAGTTTCGGTCTGCAGCATTTTCTTGCGAAAACCACCACGCAAAATCCATACGATTGTTGTAGTCTCCCGGTTCCAGTGCCTGGACGCGTTGTAAATGATAAGGATGTAGTCCTTCGTCGTGTACAATGCGCCAGACCGTAGCTTGAGGTACATGGGTCTTTCGGGATACAACTCGTTTACTCGTTGAATGATTACGCTTGAGTTCTTGGACAACTCCTTCGTCAGCATCAACAGTCTGAGTCATTCGTTGGCAACCAGCATCCGGCTTGTGCACGTCTAACGAGCCGGTTTAACACAATCGTCGATGCAGAGTGGCAAAGAATGAGAGTCTAGGCACCTTTCTAATAGGATATTTCTCACGATACATTCGCGAGGCTTCTCGTCCATTGCAGTTGACCATGCCGTAAATTAAATGCTTGTCAAACATTTCGCGGTGCGTGTAACTAGCCATGTTACGACAAGCGCATTCACGGTCGAATGAAGACAATCTCCGTTTGCTCAGCTCGTGTTTGTATCGCAACGCCCTCTCGTGGCTCTAGCACCCTCTAAAAATGTTTGCGACCCTCTGTTCCTGTGCGATTTTTGATCCTTGTTGTATGACTGATTTGTCATATAATTTTGTCCTCGTTTTTTTTTTAAATCATCCTGTATATATATTGTCAAGTAGATGTCGTGACTTTGGGACAATACATATATATAAATAGCGAGTGTAAAATATTTAAGACTAGTTGATATGTTTTTTTTTCACTTTTTATACATAAGAAAAATATTGTTCCGGACTAGAATTGAAATGTTTATTTATAACTGTAGAAAACTAATTTAATAGACAAAGTTTTTAATTAATGAGTATGAAAAATAAACTTAAAGAAAAAGTAACTGAAAAATGCGACCGTGTAAAAATTTCAAGGCACGCCAATTAAAATTTACTATTTTCTTCGTAGAATCTTTTTATTGAAATTGGATTATGTCACCGTGTTTTCGTGTCCCGCTGAAAAACAAGGCGCCTCCACTTTGTAAATGTAAGAAAACTTTTAAATCGCTTTTTTTTAAGAAGCTTTTTTTAGTCACTAAACCGCTCAGAATAAAAAATTATGAAAAAGAACGTTAACACTGGAACTTTTTTATTGTGGAGCTCTTAAACAAATTTATTCGTGCAGAGACATGTTATAAAATAATAAAAGTTTAAACAATAATAAAATTTTAAAGATGAATACATATATTTCACTTTTGCAAGATATGAAAAAAATTAGATATTCAAAATAATTTTAAAAGAATTAGAGAACAATATTCTTTTTGTATTTGTTAGATTTTTCTATCATGCTCTATGACTTTTATTGGAAACACCAGAAGTTGAGTGGATGTTCTCAAAGCTGGTAGACGTGAGTCTCTGAGTTTGATCCCAGTTAGCTCTCGTCGGCCTAGCCGTTCGCACTTTTCCGAGTTTTTTTCCGAAACATGAATAATTACGGACCCTTAGAAATACATCCATGGATGGCACTCTTCCTCAGGCCTAGGGCCCTAGAGCAGTAAATCGGCCTTATCCCCAAAATCTAAATTCAAATCCTTGACTGTTCTTTGACTTTGGTTAGAGCTTCATGCTGATAACGCGATGGTCGTGGGTTCGAACCTAGAAGGCCGATGTATTTTACTTTTTTGGGGATAATTAATAAAATATTTCGTTGTCTACACTATATCCTAAGAAATTATGTTTTTTTTTTTTTTTGTAACTAAAAAACAGAAAATAACAATTTAAGTGATTTTTTTTTTTTTTTTTTAAACATTAGAAGCTTTTTATTGTAGAGCTCTAAAAAGCATAAAATAGAAATTTATTCTGGCAAAGTTATGCTATGAAGAAATAAAAGTTTGAACACTAAGAAAATTTAAAAAAAATATATAGATATTTCACTTTTCCAAGATAGGAAAATTTTAAATATTCAAAATAATTTAGAAAGCTTACGAGACCTTTGAAATTTATGGCTTAACGAAAAAAATAATAACTAAGAATATTGATATATATATATATATATATATCAATTGTAGTTTTTATAATGTGTAACAATCGTTCTTGTTTTTGAGATGTTGGTATTATCATGTATCTAATTAATGCTAAAAATTTTAATGTTCAAATTTATTATGATATCTATCATATACATATAAACCCAAGTTAATGATTTTATAAATAGTTTAAAACAGAAATTTTAAGTTAAAAGATACAACTTTGATTCTTGGTATCCTTGATAAGAGAAAATTTGAAAATTTTTCCTTCAAAGAAAAATAAATAAAAATACCATGTTAAAAAAAAGCTTCGCAAAGAGCAAACAACTTAAAGAAAAAAAAAAATATGCCAAACATTTCTCTTTTTGTTAACTTTTTAAAGAATGTAGAAGAGTTATCAGCAAGAATTTCTTACAGACTCATATTTTTTTTCTTGCTTTTTTCAAACCAACTTCAAGTTTTTGTTATTAAAGACATCCGAAAAGATTTTTAAAAAGGCATATATGAAAGTAAAATTTTAGAAAATATTCCGTACAAAAGTATTTTATCTCCCTTTTACACAACAAACAATTCTTCCCTTTTTTTGTGATAAAAGATATGTATTTTCTATTTTCTCTTCTTATATGTCAAAAAGATAACTTAAATTCGGTGTTAACTAAATATTTTAATTAAAAGTTATGTGTTTCTTCAAGAAACATAAAAATATGTTAAATATTTATGTTATCATAAAAAATAAATAAAATTACTTCATAAAAATTCTATTATCATTTTTTTCTCTATATATATAAATGGCTAAGAGAGTTTTTTCTTGTAAGTCCGTGGCTGGACGCAAGTTGATTGGCTAAGGGCTATTTTCTTCTGTTTATCTGTGTGTTGTTGCCACAAGCTTTTCATACTTTAGTTAATTATAAAAATTGTCACCAACTTTTTATACTTTGGTTAATTTAAAAAAAAACCTAGTTGTGTCCAATCGATAATTTATTTAAACCGACGGATTCAGAAAAAAATTCCCTTTCATTTGGTACCTCATTTGTAAATTAAATTTTGATCAGAGTTTTTAAAATTAATTAAAATGTAAAAATATTAACCTGGTAAAAACTTTAATTGTTGCTAAAAAAAAAAAAAAAAAAAAAAAAAAAAAATCCAAACATAAATTGAAATATGCTTTCACGCGAAAAATAGAAAATTATAAAATATTTTACTCATGCACATGAAAAAATGAAAATTGAAAATGGAGTAAAAAACATTTTACATGACGTTTCACGGAAGTTTCAAAAATTAATGGAAATATAATGAACGCTAAATCTAATAAAATAGTCGTCTGCTCAATCAATTGATATTGAAAAACAAAGAATCGAATTCAGTAAATACGGAAAGGAAAGGAAAACGAAAGGAAAAGAAACAAATAATAATAATAATAATAATAATAACATAAACAAACGGGAAAACAAAGCGGGATTTCAAGCAATTTCTTGATTTCTTTAAATTTTATTTTTGTTTGTAAAGCGATATAGAAAAGAGTTTCCTGTAAGTATAGTGACCAGCGAAGCGAGAAAAGCCTTTGTTGATTCACCACCTTTATTGATTTCATGAATTAAAAAACGATTTCTTAAACAAACTTTGATCTATTGGCACGCAGGCAGCATCAGGCCGAGTTTTGTACATTTAGAGTTTGATTTTGAAATTTTTCCCGCATTTGGAATTCGGTTCGTTCCCGAATCGGGGCTTTGCTAGCATTATATAAATGGTTAAAAACTTATAATCAGGAATTATTATTTTCAATAATTAAACAAAAATAAATAGAGAAATTTTTTTATTCATGAACACTGAGTATTCATTTTAAGTAAATTGGAGTGTAAAATTTGAAATTTTTATATACCAACTATGTGAAAATTACGAGAGCCTGGAACCGAACCCGGGCTCTCCTCTTAAACAAAGGATACTTTTCTACTGAGCTACCCTGGCTGATACCCAAATCAGCATTTGTCACATAATATTCGTTGGAAAAGTCACTGAGTCTGTAAACACAGATATAACAGGTGAGACAATATTAATCGTAGCACAACTCCACTATGGAGTTGTATTATTATTAATAATATTTTTGTCGGTTTATAATGTGCTTAGTATTATTTCAGCGAAAATTCCAGATATTTATGGTACATTTCCATTAATTACATTCACAATACAAATACCTGCAATGGCTATATGAAAAATGTAAAAACACCAATATGAAATTTAATTTGTTTATTATAAAATATATCAATAATAGGCAAAAGTATTATATTTTATCATTTAAATTTACTAGATTTATTTATTATTATTATTTTTTTTTTTCCAGATTTTTTTTAAATAACTTTTTCGTTAAATTTAAAGAAAGGCTTTCCTTCTAATTTGTCGTAAAGCTATAATTAAACTTATAAACTAAACCTTAACTTAAATTTCTAAAACTAAAAGATAATGACAACTAATTATCTATTATAAATAGAACAAACTATAGTAATAAAAATAAATTTAACTTTACTGGAACAATTAAAGTTTAAAGCACTAATTATGAATTCGTATTATTTAGTGATATAATTATAATTAAGAAAATTATAAGTAAAACAATCAGTATTTAATCTGATAAAATGGGGGGGGGGATGATATCTCGTATAATTATCCAAATGCTGTGACAATGTATAATTACTTGTATTAATCAGAACCGACTTTTTATCAGGAATTTTAATTACAACGATTAAACTCCTTTAACGCTTCTAATTCAATAAAATAAACTAAAATACCTAATAATAAAATTTTGTTCAGCATTATTAAAATAATTTATATTGGTTTACTAGATTTTTTATTTATCTTGTTATTCATAAAACTTTTCTACTTGTATTAATTTAATTTTTTGTTCTTTACACGATTAGACAATCATGGAATAATTATGTATATTACAATTTTTAATTTACATGATCACTGCCGAATGATTAATAGTGTAAACTTTATTAACGCAATTAAGTATAATGGTCACGTCTACGTAAAATTAACCTTAATGAGGAAAACATTGGTAATAATCATTCAAATAAATAATAATAATAATAATAATAACTATAATTTAGTATTTTAATTCAGCTAATTCAGTCTAATAATCATAAAATATCTGGTAGAAATTCGTTTGAGGCTACAAAAATTTTATTTCTCGTATTTTCAGTTCCAAAAATGTACTTAATTTTTCCATTCTTAAGTTTGCAATCTATGATTTTGGAAATGGCAAAATTAAATCCAAAAATGGCAAATAATATCCAGAAAGATAATTCGGACTAAAGAAACCGTTTTTTTTTTTTTTTTTTTTAACTTAACAATGTATGATTACCATGCATGATATCCGAAAATGATTGTTTTATCTTTGTCTAGCTACGTGAAATATAAAGTCTAATACAGATAATTTATGAAAATTAAAGAATGAAAAGCCTCGGAATATCAAAAATAAGCCACAACATGTTTTGTTGTTAAAACTTTGTTTTGTTCGAGTATATTTCTGTTAAATTTAGTTAATGAATAATCCACGTTTAAAACAATTTTAAACAGATACGTAATAATTTTGAAAATTTGTGGTATTAGGAGTTCGTATATATTTCATATAGATTCTTCTAGAATTAAATATTAATTATATTCATATAAAAACTGAAAATATAATCTTTCAGATTGTGTACAAAATTTTTAATATCTTGTATATATCGTTTAATATGAACATCAGACACAATCCATGACGTTGTGAAAACAAAATGTGCTTTCTCATAATGCCAAATGAGATGAAAAACATGAATCAGACCGATGGAAACACATTAGCGAATTGTATTTAAGAGAATGTAAACATGAAACATGATTTTTGAGGACATTTTGATTTCAAAATTTACCCAGGTAAGCCTTTCTCTCATTGAATTTCGGAATTACAAGTCCAAAACAGAGAATTAATGAGAGTAAAATAATAGCCGCAATGTCCCATATCTCTGTAGACATTTGAAGAATTCATAAAAATTGAAGGAATTGGTAGATTTGAAAGCGGTTTGTAAAAATGTCATTCTCATAAAGCAAAAAAAAAAAAAAAAAAAAAAAAAAAACTTTTCATTATTTCTTTTCTTTTTTTTTCTTTTTTTTTTTTTTTCTTTTGGTAAAATAAAAAATAATAGCTACGATTATCGTCAATAGGGAGCGACGCACGGGAACAAATCACAAATTTACGTGAGAAACTATATTTATTTGCTTGCAAATGTTTAGAGGTGTAGAAATCTTATTCTAAGTTTCCGCCATCGAAATTAATTGCAATTTGCGAGTTACGTTACTGCACCGCTAACTGCGGCTTCAGTCGGCGGTTCTTATCTGAGGGAAAACGTCTTCACAATAGCGCTTCATCCACCAAGTCACCATCGTAAATAAAACACTATATATTCGCGAGGAGGAGACAAAATAAGAAATTAACTGTGTTAGTTGAAAAACTGTGACATTTGTAGGTATTTGTTTTGCATATTTTTAATTGCGCATGCATACAGCTTCCTCTATCGACGAAAATTTATTTTTATTTATTTATTTATTTATTTATTTACTTTTTTTTAAATAATTCTATCTATTGTAATATTTCTAAACATTTTCAGTAAAAGGAATAGGTATACATTTTATATACACTCCTTCTCATATTTATAAGGACACTTTATATTTTGAAATAACTAATGTAAAAATAATTGTGAACAAGAGTATACTAAGTGCACTTAATATATCTAGCATTCTAAAAAACAAAATTGCTATAACTTTTTTAATATGAAAAAAAATTAATAAAAAACTATGTAAAATGTGTTTTTCTCCACGTTTTAAGATGTTCATAATTATAGGGACAATCCAGATTTTTTTCGTTTTATTTAACTTACTAGCGGATAAATTACAGTTGACATGCGAATTTGTTAACTACTGGGCTAGATTACTTCATATATAAGCCTTCAATTTTTCTTGGACGGACATTACTGATAATCCCTCGAAAAAAAGAACGTTCAACTAGTGAAGTATGATAAATGTGTTTTTTAAGTGGAAGAATAATTTCAATCCGCCGAATTTCTAATGAAATTCGAAGGTCTAAAATTGCTGAAGGAAATGTGATCAAACGTTGAACTGCTGTTTCGACAGGAGAGAGATCTGATGCAAAATCAGAGTTGTTTTACAGCGATCGAAGACTCATAATTCCTCTTACTGTTCTACTCATAATGCCTGCTGCTAAATTTTCTCGTAATTTTTAACGAAAGGTTAGGATCCACATTTATGCATGATTAAAATAATTAATAATATGTTAAAATGAATAAAAAATCTGCAATAATCAATCAGCATTTAATGGGGGAAAGAACGTCTGTGTTAAAGTTGAATAAAGGCAATATTAAATGGTAAAATGTTGCATTTTCGTGTGAAAAACATTTTATTCTTGATTAACCAAATGGTTTTAATAGTTACTGGCACGATCTGAAGATAGCGAAAGACAGAGCAGATTTTTTAAAGGCAGATATGAATCGGGCATTTTAAAGACGGATCTATGGTGCTCTTGGGAGCTGCTTCTACTGAAGGCAGAATGAATTTAGTAATTTTTTCTATTATTATGAACATCAATAGAATATCCGCAAATTTTAAACGTGGAATCATCAGGTTTTTGTTAGATTTTGGGGGGCTAATAATATTTTTTTCAACAAGACTTACATTTTTACCCTACTTTTAGAGCAATAGGAAATAGGTTGAAGAAAGAAACTTCTGTATTATTACTTTTCCCATGGCCTAAAAGTTGAAAAAACCTTAACTTATGATATAAGAAAAGCGCATGCAAGTGGAAAGCACTTTTAAATAGTTTAAATGTATTAAGAATATCATATATTCTATATAAAATGGTATTGAAACTGAATATTAAAAAAAAAAAAATGTATATATATATGTATACCAGAGGGAATGTCTGACTGTTTAACCCTAAAAAGAGACCCCATAAAATATTAAATTAAAGAATAACTGAAAAGAATTACTAAAATTCGAGCTGTCCTTATAATTGTGAACGCCTGAAAAATCATCTTTTTACCATATTTAAAGTTTTTTAAGAGAGAAAAACTATCAAACTTTTTAAATATAGTCTATTAATGAAATTCAAATTAATAAAATATATATTTGTTTAAATAATAGTGTTCAGTGTTTAGTTAATATAGAAAAACGGGTGTCCTTATAATTATGAGAAGGAGTGTAGATTATTTTTGAATTCCAATAGCAATTATTCGTAAATAAAAACTGAATTTCATAACCTTTCAAATTTTGTATTCATTTTTTAGATACCATGTTTATGTCGTTTAATAATTTCCTCAAGTACCTCACTCATTTTGAAAAAAAAAAATCTGGAGTGACTCCACTCGACTTTCCGAACATTGAGTAATTAACAGTTTTGTAGATAAAGTAAAGAAAGAGTAGTTGTTAAACAAACAAAAGAGAGAAAACCATAATAGAGTGTTTGAGTATTTTTCTCCATCTATTACACGTTGTTTTATTTAACGCTACTGAACTTTGAGCCCATAGATCATAATGACAAATAAATTTTCGTTGTGTCCCTGTAAAAACCTATAAATGTTAGATTCACCAAAATGCTTATAGTTAGTTCAACAGTGATTTATAATACTCATATAAATTTTCAGCTGAATTCAATAAGGCGTTTAGATGCTATCGTACTTTTAAAAATTTAGTCCCATAGGCCATAATGATAAAGAATTTTTCTTTGTGTCCCTGTAAAAAAACTGTAAGTGCTAGATTCACCAAAATCTATACAGTTAGTTCAACTGTGATCTATAACATGTGTACAATTTTTTTACTCGGATTAATAAGGCGTTTAGACACTATCACATTTTTAAAAATTTGGCCCCATAGGCATAATGATAAAGAATTTTTCTTTGTGTCCCTGTAAAAAAACTATAAGTGCTAGATTCTCCAAAATCTATACAGATTGAGTATTTGTGATCTATAATATGTGTATAAATTTTTTGCTGAATTGAATAAGGCGTTTAGGTGCTATCGCACTTTTAAGATTTTGCTCCCATAGGCCATAATGATAAAGAATTTTTCTTTGTGTCCCTGTAAAAGAACTATAAGTGCTAGATTCTCCAAAATCTATACAGATTGAGTATTTGTGATCTATAATATGTGTATAAAATGTTTGCTCAATTGAATAAGGCGTTTAGATGCTATCGCACTTTTAAGATTTTGCTCCCATAGGCCATAATGATAAAGAATTTTTCTTTGTGTCCCTGTAAAAAAACTATAAGTGCTAGATTCACCAAAATCTATAGGGTTCGTACTATGGTGACTTACAATATGCGTACCAACTTTCAGGTTAATCGAACGAAGCGTTTAGACGCTAGCGTGTTCACCCACAGACATACACACATACACACATACACACATACACACATACACACACACATACATACATCACCGTAAAAATAGTGAAAACGGACTCAGGGGACCTCAAAACGTATAGAAACATCAAAATCTCGAATTCGGATTTTTGACATGATTACAATACTTTCCTCACTATAGTGTTCGGAAAGTAAAAAATGAAATAATTTTATTTGTTGATACGTAATATATTATTTTAGAAATTTAGGTTAAAAAAAAAAAAAAAATGCATGAGTCGTTAAAGCTTGATAATGGATTTTTAAATTCTTTGAATATAAATGACAAGCTTGATCCAGCTATATTATGTATAATACCCTTAAAAATATTCAATTAAAAATATAATAACAGATAACTCTGTGACTTTTATCATCAGTTTTACATCATTTTGTTGTAGAAATGAAGTCGTTAATTAAGGTTGTTTTGTTCTCAGGAAGGTTTTATTTTCTACTTTCTGAGAGTTGCACCAATACTAAATATCTAAAAATATATTACTAAACGATTTTTATGTTCAATTAACAGGTCTTTTAGAAATTTGACAGAAGATAAATAAACTATAATGCAATGTAGTAGTAATACATATTTAATAGATAAAAAGTATTTTTGTTGCATCAAAGATTTAAACTATATATAAATATATATATATATATATATATATATATATATATATATATATATATATATATGTTTGTTTTGTTTTGTTGATATGAACAGACACACACACACACACACACACACACACACACACACACATATATATATATATATATATATGTGTGTGTGTGACTACCCGTAGTTAAGATTTTGTTTGTTTGTTTGTTTGTTTTGTTCATATGAACAGATACGCATGTATATATATGTGTGTATAGAACAGATACACATATAAATGTGTGTGTGTGTCTTTGCGTAGCTAATTTTTTTTTCATTCTTTTGTTGAATGATAAATGAAACATCCAAACTCACGCTGATAAAATGTTTTTTTTTAGATCGTGGTGAAAGCAAGATAATAT
>OZ005656.1:141117721-141270221 GCA_963930645.1 Salticus scenicus | reverse complement strand
GTTCTGGAAAAGCAGTTTATGCTAACGAAGACAAAACAAAGCATTGATTTATGAAATCTGAAAAATAGCAACTCGTGAAATAGCTAAGAAACCGATAAAAGTGGAGAATATATAATTCAATAAAATATTTATACAATATAAGAAAATCGTCTTTCATTTTGAAAGGAAAATACTAAATTTTTTTCCGAGCAACAAAATACAAAATTTTTACAATAATAAAAAATTATGAAACACAATTTTATCAAATAAATATTGGTTAATTTATTATAACAATATAAACTGGATAACTGCATAGCAAATTTTAAAATGATATATTAACATATTAATGAGTTTATCCTCGCTACTCAAATAAGATGCATAATCACTTGAAGCGTGTATATAGTTGTAAACTATGACTGTTCATTATATTTTAGAAAATTAAGTTTAATTGCTATATAATGTTTGCACTCGAAGAATAAATGCTTATTAATTTAAAATATGTTGTCACATAAATAACTCAAACATATGAAAATTAAATACTTCAGAAAACCGAGATGTGAAGTAATACATAATTAATAGTTTTAATTTCGCAAAACATCTCATTTAAATAATGTGGCAAGTCAAAATGCTTCCTGCTTTATAAGTCAGAATTTAAATTCACTTTGGAACTTGCTGTTGTTTTGAAGGAAACATTTTAGCTTTATCTTAAATTAATTGCTTATGCTAATTACTTACAACGGCTTAAAGGGACATCATTTAATTAATTTCGTATTACAGTTTAGAGTAATCTAAAGTTTTACCATTTGAAGTTAGAGAAAAATGTAAACTTAGAAATTTCACGTTGTGTTAAACTTAATTTGTTTTAAGTGCGATCAGTAATTAAGTGTTATACTTCTTATTGATCTTACTAGCTATTCATAAGTTTGGTTAAATTTATTAATACCACTTAAGAATATTTTATTTAATTAAAAATTGCTAAAAAAATAATAAAAAGAAAATTTTGCGTATTTTGAAATAAATTATGAAACATAAAAACGTACTCATTTATTTTGTAAAGTAGATACAGTAGTGAACGGTGGTATTTGGGATTGCAGGAAAATCTTTAGACGAAAATTGATCACAAATATTTCATTTTTATTTTAAATCTAAAATCAAATTTCTGCAATATATTAGATTAAAATTAAAATTATTTATTTTTACATATATATACAAACCATTCATGAATAAAAATGGTCATATTTATTTAATTTAAAATTCGCAATGCTACACACATACAACGAAATGCTTATAATTATGAAATACAATAACCATTTACCTAAAGTAATCCTCGTCGTCTACCTAATCGTGCTTCATTTTCAAATGAAAAAACTTAATTTTTTTTCGAACAACCTAATATAATACTTTTACTATAATAAAATTTTATGAAACATAATTTTATCAAATAAATATTGAGTAATTTATTTTAGCAATATAAACTGGATAACTACATAGTAAGTTTAAAATAATATATTAACATATTATTCAGTTTATTCTCGCAACTCAAGTAAGATGCAGAATCACTTGAAGCGTGTGTAAAGTTGTATAATTTGACTGTTCATTAAATTTTAGAAAATAAAGTTTAATTGCTATTTAATGTTTGTACTCGAAGAAAAAGTGCTTATTAATTTAATATATGTTGTCACATAAATAACTCAAACATATGGAAATTAAATACTTCAGAAAACCGAGATGTGAAAATATGCATAATTAATAGTTTTAATTTCGCGTAACATCTCATTTAAATAATGTGGCAAGTCAAAAGCCTTCTTGCTTTAAAAGTCAGAATTTAAATTCACTTGGGAACTCGTTGTTGTTTTAAAGGAAACATTTTAGCTTTATCTTAAATTAATTGCTTATGCCAATTACTTACTATAGCTTCAAGAGACATCATTTATTTAATTTCGAATTTTACTTTAGAATAATTTATTGTTTTACCGTTTACAGATATGGAAAAATGTAAACTTAGAAGTTTTGCGTTGTGTTAAACTTAATGTGTTTTAAGTGCGATTAGTAATCAAGTGTTATAATTTATATTGATCTTACTGGCTATGCATAATTTTGGGTTAATTTTTTAGTAGCACTTAAAAATATTTTATTTAACTAATTATTGCTACATACGAGTAATTATCTTATTATTATTACTATTACTATTATTATTATATTATACAATTTCATAATGTATATAAATTCCACGTTAAACATAGCTTAATTTTTTTAGGTAAAGCTAAATGTGCGTTTTTTATTGATGATTAATGAGAAAGGAATTGGTAAATTTATTACAATGAATAAATTTTAAAATAGAAAATAAGATTTTCTTTTGATAACCACTCTCGCCTACACGTAAGACTATTCAAAGTTGTGACTCTTGGGTATTACTAAATTTCTTCATATTTAACAACACTTTGCTTAGTTTATATTAAAATGTTTTATGCGTGATTGTATATTTCCTTCAATAAAAATACATCATGGTGTTAAGTTTG
Organism: Salticus scenicus; assembly: GCA_963930645.1. Classification (NCBI taxonomy): domain Eukaryota; kingdom Metazoa; phylum Arthropoda; class Arachnida; order Araneae; family Salticidae; genus Salticus; species Salticus scenicus. The sequence continues at coordinate 141,267,723 of OZ005656.1, read as the reverse complement.
TGCTTTTTCTCATTGAATTTGTTCCAAGTTTTAAAATTTTCGTTGGTTTTATTACGATTATTTACTAGAATCACGAAAATAGAATAATAAATAATTCGACTGAAAACATATACTATGTTTTTAATTATTTATCTATGTGCTTGCAAGTTACAAGCGTAACAAAAATAAAATAATTGAAGGAATTTAAATTTTCGTACTCTAAAAGATTATGAGGATACAATATAAAAATTTTGATTAAGATTAGTAGGAGTATTTTGACGAAGATCAAAGGATGGTAAGAAAAAAAAACTGAGTATTTTATAATAAATTGTGAAATATAAAAACATACTCATATAAATGTAGATACACTATTGAACTGTGTAAATAGGAATTGCAGTAAGACCTTCAGACGAGAATTTCTCAAATATGCATATATATATATATATATATATATATATATATATACATATATAATTCTAACACCAATTGTATGTACCATATTAGTTTAATTTTATTATTATTATTATATAGATACAAATCATTCATGAATTGAAATGGGCATATTTATTACCTTTAAAATTCGCAATGTTATATACATGAATAACAACGCTTATAATTATGAAATACAACCAATATTTATCTAAAGCATTAAAATACTGAAATCTTTATATCAGTTATTAATTATATACCATAATGATATGTAAGACGACGACTTACAAATGCATAACCTGAATTATTACTGCGGTTTATACATACTTTTATAAAAGCCTGCGTAATTTTTAGATTAAGACATCTAGTTATTCGACACTTATTTCACTTATTTAAGGTTTAATGGTCATGTAAACTTTCTCATGTTAAATTTTATCATAGAAACACGTATAAATGAATAACGGAAGGGAATTTTGAATAGCTTGTTATCAGAATATTCTCACTAAATTTGTCAAAAGTACTACACTACATCAAGGAATGAAATATTAATACTTCATAAATAATTTTGAAAATGTGTTATGAATTACACTATCTGAAATACACTTATTAAGGATTTTGTACTCAAACTGTCATGAGTATCTAATATAGTTAACAATTAAAGTATTATTTATACTATAAAATTAACAAACTACTACAGTTTTGAATAAACTGAAGATTGATTTATATCATCATTTTTGAAATATTTTATTCATTCAAATTTCACGTTTCAGACATAGTATTTACATAAAAATAAATTTAAGAAATTATTGTGATGTACCTTTATTTGCAGACTCCCACTATTCTATATTTCACTCAAAATAATAATAATAATAATAATAATAATAATAATAATAATAAATTATAAATAGTAAATAATATAAATAATAATAATAATCATGAAACAATAAGAAAAATTAAAACTCTGCTGATTAGTTTAGGACACCTTAATTATTTCTTTCTTCACTACTGTCCTAAATTCATAATATATATATATATATATTAATACTGATGTACCTATTGCCGTTAAATCTTGTTATAAAAATGATTATAAACACTTAAGATTTATTAACACTGAATTATACATAAGAGACACACATGCAAAATTTTTAAAGTTATCTAATTACATTTTTTTTTTTCTTTTTTTTCGATTTAGGCAGTGGTAAAACACTATTACCGAATTATGTATTCTTAATTGTATGATTATTACATTCTAAAATCTTGTGGGTTAAAAGAAAAAAAAGTAGGTCTTTTTAAATATATTTACAGTGATTGAACAAGTACTATTTACACATAATGAAATCTCTCATATAACAAAAAGTATTCATTAAATATGGACGTAAAATTATTATGGTAAATATAAATACGTATTCTTATAGAATAAGAATATTAAATTAGAACTCTGCAAACATTTCACCAATCAAGATATGCTTAATACCATGAATAATTTAAAAAAGTAAATAAATAATACTGTTATAAATGTGATTTACCGAACAGTTTATGATAGTCAATGTAATTCCAAACTTAAACCTTCAGTTTCATAAAGGAATATCCACTAACAAAAATTAACTAAACCGAAAACAATGTTAGCTGAAATTCTATTTGAACGTCTAAATAAATAAATGGCAGGTATTTTGAAAATCTTTATAACAGTAAACATAATTCTTAAAAAACATAATTCTTAAAAAAAAAAAAGGTCCACAGTGGCCGAACAACTCCGCACTCAAAACTGGCAGGCATGAGGTGCCGGGTTCGATCACAGGTCAAGCTCTTTAGCATAGCCGTTTGCAGTTTTCCGTGGTTTTCTCCAAAACAGGAGTACATACAGTCTAAGACATTTTAGAAATACCCCCCCCATATACACACCGAGGGTACTCCCACTCAGACCTAGCAACCTAGTGCAGTCAATCGGCTTTAATCACAATAACCCAACACAGCTCTGTATCAAATTATGAAACATGACTACCCCATAAAGAGATGATCTTCCACGGTATGTTATGCATGACACAATCAGTAATAAATTTATTAAGTATTATGTGCTGTAAATGTTAGGATAAATTGAAGTATGTTACACTTAATGTACACTTTCTCATATATAGCTAACAAGTTTTGAAATACCCCGATATACGAGGAATGCTAATTAACTTTAAAGTATTTTACTGTGACTATTTTTTCTCTTAACTAGAGCATTTACGTTTTAAAAAAAGAATTTATTAGGATATATTTATATGTATCAGTCTTTTAATCTGTCATAAAGTCAAAATATTTGCAAACCCAGTAGCAGATTTTGCTTGTATCTATCTGCGTCAAAAGAAAATCTGACTGCGATCCAGGAATGGTAGACCAAATCTGGTATTCCAAGAAGTAAGAGTGAGAGAAAACAATTCATAAAATACATAACTAATATACATATATATATATACATATATAACAAGTACAGTAATCTAGAATAATAATGTAAATATTTTTTTTTTCATTTTTAATTCTGATATTACATTTTAAGATGTTAAAGTTTACCTGCAGAGCTTTAAACAATCTGCAGCACTTTCTGCCGTGCTGCACTGTTTCTGCTACTGGGTTTTCAAGCTTAAAATTGATCTATATATATATTTATATAAACTCAATTTAAATTTTAAGAAAAAAAATAATTTTATAACTATCTTAATTTTGTTGTGGTGTGAATGAATCCTTAGATTTCCCCGGTATATCTGCTTATCTGTATTTTTTTTAAATCATTTTCTTCATTGCTTAAATTAATATATATATATAATATATATTATATATATATATATATATATATACTTATATACACTGTATATAGAAGCGTCTTAAATTCAGACAGAAATGTGTCTGAAATGCCAATTCAGACACATAAATGTCTGAAACACTTAAGCTTGCAAAATTTCAGACGCATGTGCTGTCTTAAATTAAGACACGTAAGTGTCTTTTTTATAAATGAGCTGAGATAAGTGTCTGAATAAGGTTGATATGTCTGAAATTAAGACATATAACATTTTTGACACATAAAATTTCAGACATTTTACAATTTAGGCACTTAAAAATTCAGACATTACAAATTTCAGACACTTAGAAATTCAGACATTTGTACAACTTAACAAATTTTCCATAAGAAATCTATTTTAAGCGGCATGCATATCCTGCTTTAATATTTTTTTAACCGAAACTTATTTGGTTAAATGTTAAAAAACAAAGTTATTTTTTATTTAAAGTTCTCACATGTAAAAAAAAAAAAAAAAAAAAAAAGATAAACGAAGCATGTATCTTGTAGCTAAGAAGCAAATTCATAACTAAACATTTATAAACAATTTGTGCATAATTGATTTTCTTTTCGCATTTTAATTATTTTATGTTCCCTACACTTCAAAGTGTAAAATAACATTTTTTTTTTTTTTTTTTGGTTTCATGTACATAGTTTGTTTTCTTGCAAATACCACTTTTATAAAAATCGTTTAAAATCTATAATCTACTATTTTTTCATATTTATTACGCATTTTACAAAAAAACTCTAAACATCTACACATGAAATTTAAGATAATAATATGTATTAATCTTTAGCTCTTATGGACAGTTTTATTGCAAAGACGAAAGACTTCGATTTGTTTTACGGATACGAAAATATATTTCCTTATACAAACAACGTCCAGTGTGAATACCGATGGCTTGATTGGGAAGACGCTCGACTGTGAATCCATTGGTTGTCGGTTCGACTTCCGGCGAGGGCAACGGTAATTGTTTTTGTAAAAATTATTAATGCTTTTTTTTATGCTCTAGGTTATTCTAAAATCGTTTACACAGGTAAGCAGCATAACACTTATCTTTTCATTTATTTATTTATGAAAAATATTCTCTGTAGACAGGATCAAAGATGGCGGAATTTCAGACACTTCATGTGTGAAACGATATGCCTTTTAAGACAGTTTTTAGCATCTTAAAATTAAACACTCATTTTAGACACAATTATGTCTGAATTTCAGACACTTGTATTTACAGTATATATATATATATATATATATATATATATGTATGTGTGTACATTAAATTATTACATAATTATTCTAAATAGCTTGGAATTCTGATCACCAGCTTTTGACAGTGTAACTAATTTATTTGTCATCTATGCACTGATTTTTAATTCATTCTTAATATTAGTGCACCTAATTTTAATAAAATTCGTTAAAATATATTTATAACTATACAATTAGAGGCACTTAAGAATAAAAATACTTAAGAATAAGAAATTGTAAAAAATGAAATTATTTATAGCAATTTTTTTTCCGAATCGGTGGTCATGTTTCCCTATAATTGCATTATGCATTTGGTATTGAATCCACTACTCTGCATTAAATACGATATAACAAATTAATATTATGAGGATATCAGAAAAGAAGCAATTTCATAAGGTTTTCAAAGAAAATTTGCAACGCTATTGGAATATTTAGATCTTCAAATTAAATACGGAACATGTATAATACCCCTTATATAAAATTTGAACTCTGGAAAGTACTTAAAATCTGGGTCATTCTTTAGCTGATAATTTGCTCAATTTTTACTATATTCAAATGAAATTCTGTTAAAAGTTGTTCAATGTATTAACACCCACGAAAAAAAAAATCTATCTGTCTCGCATATGCTCAGTAAGAAAATATTTAATACTAGTGGATCTGCAGATCAGGAGCCTCAACGTCCTATTTGCATCAGACATTATTCAATAGGTCATTTTTATTTATTCCTTATTATATAATAGTATATATTGATTTAATCGACTTATTACCATAATCAGATACATTCCTGAGGGGGGCTGCCGCCCCCTCAACCCCCTGATGTATCTCTCTTTCTACACCTATTTGTATATCATATAAAGTGTTACGGAATTGTAAATAATTGCATTTATTTAGTATAAATTCTTTCAAAGAGGCTTAGAAAGTCAATAAGATGCTAAATTTGTGCATTTCTAGTCGTTTTAGCATTAAAATAGCCTACTTTTCCTTTAAAAACGCATTAAAAAGCTCCAATAAGTGGATTTGGCGCCAAATTTGGCGACTGTTTCCCTCTTTGGCGATTTTTTTTGGCGACCTTGGCAAGAAAATCCTTATTAGGGATATACCAAATGTGGAAGCTCTAATCTCATTGATTGTTGAGATACGAGAATTTTTCAGAACAGTCTGTGTTCGATAGAATAGTATAAAAGGAGCATTTTTTTAGCCAAGGCGGCCAATCTCAGATCTGTGTCAGTTTGTCAAATGCTTGCTTTGCTTTGAGCCTTTTTGAAGGAGGCTTGCTTTATGTGTTATTGATAAACAATTTGTAATGTTGTTTTGATGTTAACGGCTGTTGTTTAAGCTATGTTTACTGGTTGAATTGAAGCTGATACTTGGTTTATAGACCTGTATTTTTCTGGAACTTTCTGTGAATAAATCACTGAATTTTTGCAAGTTTCGCCTTTCATTCTCGGACAACTTACGAACCCCTAAGTACGAAACAATATGTATTCTTAATAAACGACGGTCTTAATTATTTCCTTGAAATTCATAAATACCAAATTTCATAATTATCCAATTTCATACAAAAGAAATTTCATAACATATCGGAAATATTTTGCGTAAACTTTAAACTAATTATCAATTCTCTGCCAACAATTTTCAACAGGAAAACATGCTTTTAAAATTCTAATAAAATTTCATTATATTTGATGGGGATGTAACCATGTAAAAATACACTTTTAAGAAATACCGACTATAGACCGTAATAGTACGAAATTCCTTTATGTATCCCGAAAAAGTATCCACATTCATTATAAACGCCAATAATAACAATAAACCTAATTAATTATAACTCATTAATTTTTCAAACTAATTTGACATCATTTGGATGATTACAGTACATACTCGGAATTATTTTGTGTGGTCCCATAAATTATTTAGTCTATACATAAGCTATTTTTAAGAGTAAACATGATTTTAAGCATCTTTATAATGTATGTTAACTTTATTAAGTTCAATTCAGCATAAACGCATTAGAGAGCGCGCTTGAAATAAAAATTTGTCCATAGGCCCTAATCTTACGAAATTCTTTCGTTTGACTTTGTAAACGAACCATAAGCATTGTATACACCAGTAAAAACTATTCAGCTTATTTTCCGTTTAAAATTAATAATTGTTCCAAATGCAACATCGTTTGGATGACTACGTGACATTGTCAGAACACTTTTGTAAGATCCTGTACATTAATTAGAAAGCTTAAGAGCACGTATTTTCTTCAAACAACACAAGTTTAAGCATCTTACTCACGTACGCTAGTTTCATTTTCTTCATCGCAAAGTAATGATATTAAAATGCGTTTAAACGAAATTCACCCCATACGCCGTAATGTTAAGAATTTTGGCGTGTCCCTGTACACAGTTTATAAAAAATATAGCAATAAAAATTATACAGCTGCTTATATGCATAGCTGGAACGTGTGCGCCAATTTGCAAGACAGTCGAAGGATTTTTGCGACCGCTATTGCGGTACATACAAATTCTTCCAATAAGCCGTAAAGATAAGAAAAACTTTGGCGAGTCCCTGTACACGAATGACAAATGGAATACACACCTAACACTATACAGCTAATTCGGTTGGGCTCATGAATATGTTTACCAAATTGTAAGTCAATAGCGTTATTTTGAGGGCCGCTATCCGGTAAATACAATATCTTCCCATAGGCCGTAATGATAAAAAACTTTGGCGTGTCCCTGTACACGAACTACAAATAGAATGCACACCCAAAACTATACAGATAATTTCGTGGGGATCATGAGCATGTGTACAAAATTTCAAGTCAATAGCGTGATTTTTGCGTCCGCTATCGCACGACAGACAGACGGAACCCAAAATCCTTTTGAGTCTCAACAGAGGGCCTCCATTCACGTTTCGGCAAAAATTTGAAGTCAATAGCTTGACTTTTGCGGTGGCTATCGCGGTACATACAGATTCGTCCCATAGGCCATAATGATAGAAAATCTTTGGCGCGTCCCTGTACACGAATTACAAATGGAATACACACCCGAAACTATACAGCTGATTCCGTTGGGCTCATGAACATGTGTACCAAATTGCAAATCAATAGCGTGATTTTTGTGGCCGCTACCGCGGTACATACAAATTCCTCTCATACGCTGTAATGATAAGAAAAACTTTGGCGTGTCCCTGTATACGAACTACGAATGGAATACATACCAAAAACTATACAGCTGATTTCGTGGGGCTCATAATCATGTGTACCAAATTTCAAGTCAATAGCGCTATTTTTGCGGCCGCTATCGCGCGACAGACAGGCACACAGACACAGCCCAAAACAGTTTTGAGTCTCAACAGAGGGCCTCCACTGACGTTTCGGCAATAAATTATAATATTTCTGCGAATAGTACACCTTTCAATTTTATGTTTCAGAATAATGCTTTTTTAGTATTTTGACATTTTTTTCAGCAGTTTTGAAAAAAAATTACGGAAATTTTTTCTCGTTATAAGCAAAACACTTGTAAAAAAAAAAAAAAAAAAAAAAAAAAAAAAAAATCAGTAATTTTTGCAAAAACAAAAATATCTGCCTAAGTAATTGCGCTATTCCCGAACACATTCATACAAATATTGTACATAGTATTTTCAAAAATTGTTACAAATCACTTGTCTTTCTTTTTTTTAATATATATATATATATACAGGGTGATCCAAATTATTTTCGCCTTCAATTTGTGTTTTGATTCTAATTGTACTCTGAGCCAAATCGGTAGTAAAAGTATGAGTTTTTAAATGTTCTTTGCATGTACGAATTTAGAAGGCATTTTGTCCATTATATATATATATATATATATAACCATATATATATATAACCATAAAAAATGTCAATAATAACAATAATAATAATAATAAATTAATCATCCACTGAAAAAGACAATTGAATTTTTTTAACTAAAATGTTTGCATGTTATTATTATTATTATTATTATTATTATTATTATTTTGTAACATAAAACCATTAGAACACATTAATTGCACGTTAAAGTTTCTAATAGCCGAATCTAATATGATGTAAAATACTTCATTTTATTATTGTGTATTCAAATATTAAGGCTATTCCGTATTCACCTACATTATTCTCTATGAAATACTTGTAAACGATAGTAAATTAAATAACAGAATTATAAATAGAGAATAATAATATATATACAATTCCTCTTAACACTATAGCTATTATTCGTGAAAGCGGGGTTCTGACTTTTAACCCTTTTTTGATATTTTTACCCCTTTTCTCATTTAAATGTTTCCCTAAAAAATTATTAACTCTCAAGAATAGACATATTTATGAATCATTAAAATCTTAAAAAAAAAAAAAGAAAAAAGAAAAAAAAAAAAAAGAAAAGAAAAGAAAAGGAAAGAAAAGCCCTGCACTAAGAATCCTAAATCAATTTAATTAAATTAGGATATAATTTTTTTTCTGTTTTAATAGAAAGTAGTATGAGTTCCGAATGAATTATTATTATCATTATTTTAATTAATAAGATTTATTTATGAGTAAATAAACATGTTGCATCAAACATAAGGTGTTTATTAAATATATACGAAATAAATTCTTTGTTTATAATTTTACAACAAGAAAAACGTTTATTAAACATTTTAAACTAAAAACATTTTACCCATCAGATTTGACATATTTATTAACATGAAAATTTAAGCAATCTGAATTACAGCTCCAATTCATCTATCACTTTATAATAGTTACGGTAATTTAGATTTTAAAAGCCAAGTAAGTAGACAAACAGTCCACTTACTGAACTTTTAATAATAGTGTAAAAGCGTGTCAGGTAGAATTTTATTCCAAAAGCACGTTCAAATAAATAACGACTGAGGATTATGTAAAGGCTCTTCTCAGAATGAGTTCACATAATTTGGCATAAAGCACACTTCTATATATTGCAATGAAATATGAGTTATTCATAAGTGTTTTTACAGTGCGTTTTATATAACACGCTATGAATATAAATTTATGTGAAATGTCCATATATAATTGTGAGATAAAACAAATTATATTTTATGTATTTAATAATTTATATATACTACTAACAGGCTTTGCCCGCTTCGCTGGACACAATACTGAAATGAGTTGCCAAAATCATATATCATTATTAGTTAACCTGCGTTAAAGTTCCCGTTGTGCTTGGTAGAGATTTTTCTCGCTCGCACCATGAGGAGTCCGTGTTCCCACTGCTTTCGGCAGCAACTTACCCAATTCTTAATTCACCCTTCCCCAGTGGCTAAGTTCGAAGTTTTGCGAAATTTCGACAAAGTACATAATTCTTTCACCTAATCAACATGCACACACAAAAGTTCGCCAGTCTAAAATAATTTAAGGCGAATTGAAACGGGAAAACGTGTTCTTACACGTGTTTATTGCCCTCTCGACAGCAAGGGGGTAAGGGGAGGGATTTCGTAAAACCCGTTACAATAAGGGTCGGATACATATAAATAATTTGCGCACCTAATTTCGTCACCGCAGATCCCATAGATTCCGCAGGACAAATTTAGCGCTAAAAAGTGTGTCTCGAGTTTGCCACAGCCCCCCCAAAGAAATAAGAAACGCAAGCCCTAAAAAAATAAAGTGTGTGTTTGGAAATGTCCTACGGAAGTCGCATAGCCTTTTTTTTTTTTTTTTTTTTTTTTTTCCAATATATTTATTCCATTTTTGTTAGAGGTCTACTCAAAAATCAGGAATTTTCAATATTCCCCCCATCCTTTCACTTAAAAATCGAAAATTCCTAAATACAGATAATGTATTATTTATACTCATGTCTAGTCTCCCCATGTGCAATTTAGTCACTCTGAAGTAATTAGAAGCCGAGTTATGCTTACAAACGTGCTTTTGCCTTTTGCCTCCCCCAGGGGGGAAAGGGGTGTAATTTCGGAAAAATTGATAGATATAATTTTAAGTTGGGTAAAGACCTAATTTCCTGAAAAGCGTCGTTGAATTCCATCTAGCTGTTCTCGAGTGATGCCCGGACAAACGTGTTTTGGCATTTTGTCCACCAGGGAGGAACGTGGGGGCAGTTCTGAAAAGTTGATAGATATAATTTTAAGTTGGGTAAAGACCTCAATTTCTGTGAAGCGGCGCTGAATTCTGACCAGCCGCTCGCAAGTGATACCCGGACACACGTGTTTTTGTCTTTTGCCCCCCCCCCCCAGGGGGAAACTTGGGAGAATTTTAGAAAAAAATATAGATATAATTTTAAGTTAGGTAAATATCTAAGTTTATGCCCAGCGCCGTTGAATTACGTCCAGACGTTCTGAAGTGATGCCCGGACAAAAAAAGCGACATATAGACAGGATGACACACACACAGACGCAAGCGCACACACACACACAGGCAAAATTTTCTGGCTAAAATTCTGCCGGTGTGCTTCTAGCCTTCTAGCTAAAATTCTCAAACAATATGATTTTAAAATAATATTTTCGCCTTCCAATAAACTCACATTTTCCCACTTAAATGATCCCATTGATATGCATAACTCTTTATGCATTTATAGTATTTCCTGTCAGTGCGGTTTATCATATATTGGCGAAAGTAAACGCAGTCTTAAGTTTCGTCTAAAAGAACATATGAATTACGTCCACAAACAAGAAACCAATAAATCGGCTATTTCTAAACATTGCTGGGAGGAAAATCATAATTTTAAGTTTAATAATGCTAAAATAATTAGCAGACCTAAATCTATTCATGAACTCGATTTCTTTGAAGCTTTTAATATTTATAAACATTTTAGAAACCTTGTAAACTGTGATTTCGCTGTTCCCTATTTGTCTGATTGTTGGAAATTTTACATTCAGTCCACATTTTCTTAACTTTTTACACAGCTAACATTCCTAAATTCCAATTGTCCACACACTCCACCTTTCCCGTAATCCTATTGGTTGAACTAAATTCGGTCCCTCTCCTATATATACGAGCACTTCTCCAGATTCAGATATATATATATATATTTTCACTAAAGACGGTACGCTTAAGCCTACCGAAATAGCTGTATGCATCGCAAAAATTTTTCTTTTGGCGTTTCTGACATATTAGTTTATTTGAGTTTTAAAATTTTATCGGCATTTAAAGTCATTATCGGCTTTCATGGTGTGTGAAACGCGAAGATATCGCATTTTTTTTTTTTTTTTTTTTATTCTGACAGACAAAAAACTGATTTTATTAATATAGATAAACTGCTTCAGTTTTTAAATAATCTTTTTTTTTTTTTTTCTTTTAATGACATCAACTTTGAAATGTATATTTATAGAATATTTTAAAATTATTATATCACCCACTTTTAGTGTCCCACTTTCAAAAAGCTGTAAAAAAAAAAAAATAAAAAAAAAAAAAAAAAATAACTGAACATAATTATAAACGCACAGAAGTGCGAAATAGTATTGAAAAAGAAAAATTATAGTCACAAATTTTAGCAATAGATGACTCTTTAAGCGTTATTCCGTAAATTATTTAGACTGTGATATTTCAATTATAATACAAAGGCTATGTTTAGAATTGCATGTTAAACCAACTATAGTGTTTAATGTGAACGACCTAATCTACTTTTACTACATAAAAAAAAAAAAAAAAAAAGAAAGAAAGAAAGAAAGAAAAAGAAAAATTTCGCATTTATCTAACAGTTCTGGCACATTTAGTTTACAATTCATCCACCGTTCCAATGTCTTACTGCAACAGGCAGTAAAAAGAGTGATTTTATTATCCTAGTCAGAAACAACATAAAAATCAACAATGATATCGGTTTTTCAGTTTCTTCAGGCTAAAAACAACAACAGAAAAATCGATTTTTAATAAGTTTGAGGCAAAAAACCGTATCAAATAAAAAGCAGTATGCGTAGCAGTGCGATCATTGATAAAAACAATACTAACTACACTGTAAAAAATAGGTTCTTAAAAATAAGTATATACTGTCTCAGAATAGCCCTGAAACAATATATACTTAAATATAAAAACAAAAGTACTCATTTTTGAGTATATTGACATGACAAACATGGGGACATTGGTATTCTTATTGGTCAACTCCATTTTTGAGCATGTCAATATACTCAAAAATGAGTACATGGGTTTTAAATTTAAGTATGTATTGTTTCGGGGCTACTTTGAGACAATATATACTTATTTTTAAGAACCTATAGTTTACAGTGTATATAAGCATACTACGAAATTGGAATGACGTTGTTACGCAAAAGACTAGCATAGAAATTCAGGTAACGCGTCCCTAACGACTCATGTACGACTCATGTACGACTCATGTTAAAAAAAAAAAAAAAAAAAAAAAAAAAAAAAAAACTAGTATGTTGTGGCCACCACAAGACTTTCTTCTATATTTTCCTATACATATTCAATCAGTAACAATATTAAAAAAAAAAAAAAAAAAAATTGGTTAAAAGTAAAAAAAAAAATCGATAACTTTGTTTTAAATTATCACAGATTTATAGTTCAACCATTCGTTTTAAAGGTATTGACGAGATATTTCGAATGATACCCAAATTCAAAATGTACACCCCCGGGGGGTACTTCCCCCCAGGGGGGAAGCTCTGCCCCCACATGTACAGAATTTTTTTCCTAGTTAACTATTACTATTATCAATAACACATATTAATTTTAGAATCATAAGTTAAAAATAACTCTCATTATGTACATTTATACGAAATTTTGTCCTATACTGCCATGTTAAAAATTTAGAAAACATGAGATCACAGCGCCAACTTTTGAGCTTTTGATCCCCAAATGTAATCAGCACTAGTTTATGTCGGGGACCAACTAAATACCAAGTTTGGTTAAATTTCGTTAAAAAAAAAATACGCTAGTTAACTACTACTATTATCAATAATTCATATTAATTTTACAGTCACAAGTTTAAAATAACTCTCATTATGCCCATTTATACGGGATTTTGTCCTATGCTGCCATGTTAAAAATTTGCATAAAATGCGATCACAGCGCCACCTGTACAGCTATTCATCCCCAAATCTAATCAGCACCAGTTCATGTCAGGGTGCAACTAAATACCATGTTTGGTTAACTTTCATTCATTGGTTCGTGAGATACAGCGTCCACAATAAATGATACAGCCAGACAGTCAGACAGACAGACATACATTTTCTAAAAACTATTAATTCTTAATCTAGACATCCCAAAACATGTAAATCCATCAAAAAAAGGAGATCGAAAATTTTCGCGAATCCAATACTTTCTCTATATTACATATAGAAGAAAGTAAAAAGAAAAGACCAATGATAAACGAAGCTGACACCAAGCACAGTACAATTATTTTTCCAGTTTTAAGAAGATTACGTTTCATGTGGGAAAGCATTTTCCTTTGTATTTGTTCTGTAATTCTAAGTATTAACACGTTCTTTGCGATAAAAGTGAGCTTCCTCTATCCGAGAATATTTTGCTTCCATTCATTGTTCATTTGTGTGCATCATTTGTTTTTACGAACCATCTCTATTTTCTTCGAGAGTATTCAGTTAAAATTACAGATCATTTTGAAAAGTGATTTTTTTTTCTTCTTTTACAACTTTATGAAAGTCGGACATTAAATATAATCACGTTGTATTTTAAACATTGAAAAGTATTTTATGTACATTGTTTCCCTTAAATTTAAATATAATAACATTCAACATACATATTTCATTTGATGTTAACGGAGTATTTGTATTAAAATAAACTTAAGGGGAAAAAAGTAAAAATAATGTAAATAGATGTAGCTACCTATAATATGTTTTTTTTTTTTTTTCAAATCTGCAAAAATAATCCATAGTTATTTTAATTTAACTATAATTTAATTTTAATACAGTTAAACATATAATGTATCTTAAAGTAAAAATTTGCATTTGATAATCACCATGATTTACTATTAGTAAAAGCCATTTTCTAGTAAAGTTCTCTAGTAAAATTTTCTAGTAAAATTTAAAAAGTTTTCTCAGTTATTTAAGTTTCTTTGTATTCTCTTACCAATTTTTCGTGTGTAAATGTATCCTTCTATTTCTAAATTGAATGAAAAAATATTATTAAAATCCAGTTACACAACTTAACTATCTGCAGAAAAGTCTACGATAGAGCTCATGATGCTCTGCTCATGAGTGCTTTGATTTTATAGTAAATTTTTAAAATAAACACCAATATATGTATATATATTAATACATAGACATGAACATTATAGTATGTCTTTCGCGTAATTTTAGAAGAGGCGTAGCTTCAATTTAGCATTGTCCGAAAGGTATTGTTATTGTGGTTTGCAGGAATAAACAATATCCTCAAATGTGCCCCAAAAGTCATACAAAACTCCTTTATTTCTAAACACATTTTATTATATACCAGTTAATTTCTGCATTTAAAGTTCACATAGTAGAAAGTTGAATGTGCAAATATTTAAAATCGGAGTGTGCAAATTTTTAAAATGGAATATAACGTCTCAAACTGATATTTTGATTTAATTTTCGTTAGATATTTAATGTCATTTCTCCGGCAACTGACGTATATATATATTCAAACTTCTAACGTACTGCTTCGTTATAGACATTGTTCTTTGAAGTAAATACTAAGACAAAAGACTTTGATCGGTAGAAGTCAGAAGCATGTAAATAGAGAGGTCTACAGGGATATGCAACGTCAATAATTAAAGACACTGATAGAGCTGCTTCACAGGATAGCGAATAATTAGGTACTAAGAATAATATTTACACGGTTTCAAGCTTCGAATTATCTTATAATGGTGAAGTTTGATGTATTGTGTGTTGATTAAGTGTACGCAATACAATTTTTGGTGGAATTTTGAGAAATTTGATGGTTATGCAAACAGCTGGTAATTCGTTGACGTAGGCAATTGGGACACGGAAACCTCACGTTGGGAGCGGGAAACCACTACCGATCGCAGCTGGAACTTAAAGTTTCGTTTCGTTTAATTTCAGAAAATTTATTTTATTTTTAATATAAACTCACTTAAATTTACAATTTATATCAAACTTGTAAATTACAATAGAATAGTTGAGTTTGTTGTCTGTTAATTTTTCATTTCCATCTTCAAATATTTTATTACATTGCCGAAAATAATTATAAAGAACAAAATACTAATGAGAATATGTATTTAATTCAATAAATATTATGAGTTATAATCATTTGATTCTTTTAAAATATTATTGATTATTTATATGCTTTTCAGAAAGTATAATTTTTGAAAAAATAAAGAAAGAAAGAAAGAAAAGAAAAGAAAAGAAAAAAAGAAATAATTTAAAAATATGTTTAAGAAACGTGTTTCTAAAGAATATAGGATTAATTGCACATGTTGAAATTTCTATTGTTATAAAAGCACCTATATCTACATATACATCTATATTAGTAATCTGAATGATATTATCCACGCCTTTCCTTTCCAGCAAAAGTTGTCCACTGTTAACAGTAGAAAACGCGAGCACTGGCGTCAAAGAAAATGACGTGATTACTAACAGGTTAAATCTTTTATCGTATTAATTCATAACAAAGACCTTACATTTATAAAGGAAACACGTCAAAAATCAATCAGTGTATCTTATTCATAAGCATTGTCTAATTTTAAAGCAACTGGTTCTGTAAAATAATTTTTAAATACTCAAAACGGAAACGTAGCTTTTCGCGAAGGTCGAGTTACAAAAGGTGGGAACGTCACCCGTACGGTACTGAATTAGTTTCAGACAATTATTGGTTACTCGTAATGATTTTTCTGAAAGAAACAGTTTTTTATTTCCTTATACAAAGTATAAGGATGTAGAGTAATCCTGATTTGCGAAATGGATTTTGTACCTCGCATAGCTCAAAAACAAATGATCGTAGAATGTTTCAAATTTATATTTGAGTCTGCCTTGATGTTTAGTTGTACACCTGTAACTTTGGTCTTAATACGAACTGCCGTTTTAGAGATATATCTACGACTTAACACGATTTTTATGGCCGTCTGTATACGTACACTGTTAAAAAAAAAAAATCCCGTAATATTACGGGGAAAGCCCCGGCAGCAGAGATTCCAGACAAAGCCCGTAAAAAGAAGTTTTACGGGCAAAATGTTTTTTTACAAGCATTTAACGTAATTTAAGGTTATTATATACTTAATTTACGGTCTAAGCGTTTCTTTTTCCGGTTTTTGTCTGGAATCTCTGCTGTCGGTATTTCTCCGTAATATTACGGGGTTTTTACTTATTTATTTATTTATTTATTTATTTATTTATTTTTTTTTTTACACTGTAGTTTAAGTGTGCGTGTGTGTATGTATGTATGTATGTATCTTACATAACTTAAAAACGATTCAATGTAGAACGTTGCAAATTGGTACATATGTTTGTCGTAGAATTTAGATGTGAAATATTTACGAATATTATGTTTATAATGTTCAAAAGTACAAAGATTTTGGTCATTATATATGGCCTAGGATCGCAGAGATTTCAAAACAAGTTAATGATATAGCTCATAATAATATTGTTCTGAATGTCGACAATTTTGCTTGTAGGTAAGTTATTCTTGAAGGCATAAGCAGGTTCTAGTCGACGAATATAGTTTATTTAATGGATATTCAGCCCGTAGGTAGAGCCTGTAGAGATATTTTTATGAAATATTTCGGCATTATTACATGTAGAAAGTAATTTTGAGAGACTTAAGCAGGTCTTAGTTGGCGAATGCATTTTATTTAATAAATATTCAGTCCGTAATGATATTGTTATACAATTTCTCTACATTTTTGCGTATAGAAAGTACATAAGCTGGTTGTTGTCGGTGAATACATAATATTTAATAAATATTCAGCTCGTAGACAAAGCCTAAAATGATACTGTTATGAAAGTTGACGACATTTATCGTGCAGAAATTAATTCTTTAAGACAGAAGCAGGTTCTTGTCGACGAATGCACTTCATTTAATGAACATTATGCCTATAGATAGAGTTTGTAATGATAATGATAAAAAATGCGTGAAAATGACGTTTTTTTTTTTTTTTTTTTTTTACTATTGTTGTTAATCTCTTTAACTATTAGCATTTTCGCTAAAATGTTTTGATGTAAAAAAATAAGGAGCAAATCTTTTAATTACGATATATCAATCGTCATTTATTTTTTGCTGCCTTATGTGTACATTTCAGACGTTTTATTTTTTACACTATACTACATACATATTTATTTATACTAAATAGCATGAAGTGTATCTCTTTTTTTATTATTATAAATAAAAAAGTCAAATTAGATGTACGTTGAATTTTCAAAATATCTCTCTTATATATATATATTTCTATTGCTATTAATTATTTAGGACAAAAACAAATTGTGAAAAAGAATTCTTAAGTTTTCTGCATTTCAATGTCTTCGGGTGTGTTTATTTAAACGGAATATGTTCAAAAGAGTTCTACAACAAGCATAAGCATTTAAATTATTCGTTTTAACTTCAAAGAATTTAATACTGATTTTTAAAGCATTTTCTTTTACACCGCCTAAAATAAATCTATCTGCTTTTATTTGCCTAAGTTTCTCATTTGCAGCAATTAAAAAAAAAAAAAAATTCTATCTTTCTGTAAAATGTATATTTAAATACAAAAACGAAGTGCTGTTTGAGTTTTAAAAGAAATTTACATACAAAATTTGCACAGTGCATTCGAATTAAAATACCTGAAGAAATTGTAATTGAGACATTTATTTAAAAATTGGGGATAAATGTTAAAGGTTAAGGAAGAATCTGCATTTTGTTTCTTTAAAAATTATAACTGTGTTGCATAAAATGTTATAAATAATAATAAAGTATTAATACCGTGTTTAGTTTTTATTTAATTTTAATTCATTAATATTAATTTTTATGCTTTTAATACTTATGTATTTGCGAAAATATCGAAAATTTTATAATTTATTATTGTTCTATGTAGAATACATGCACGCTGTGTCACTCATTATGCAATCTATACAGCTTAATGTTTTGTATTACAGAACTCGTATAAAAATCCTAATTGTTTTATTAGATATAGATATTTTATAAAAAATGTCAAATTAAATTTAAGGACAGCTCTAATATTTCTTCGAAAATATACATTAATAACCACAATAAAAAAAATAATAAGAAAAAATCGAATAAGGATTTATTTTGTAATATTTTTATGAAAAAAATATATTTAGTTTAATTATTGCTGAAAATGATTTCCCGAATTTATTACTGAATGCGATGGAAATGCATATAAAAATGATAAATTTCCTACGAATAGTTTCAAAAAGTGTATCATTATGATTACAATAAAAAACTAGTATGTTATGGTTATCATAAGATTTTTTCTAAAATGCCTTACACAAATTCACGCAGTGCAATTTATTTATAAAAATTATTTTTTGAATGCATACGATTTTCCATTCCTCGAAGCATAACATGAAATGACAAAAAAAAAAAAAAAAATACATCATTTATGCCACCATCTGAGAAAAAGCTTTTTGTTCATTTGTTAAAAAGGAACAAAATTCGATTATTGTGTTTTGAATTATCATTGATCAATGGTGTAACCATTCATATTTAAAGTATTGGCGAGTTCATTTGAAAGATGACTATATTAAAAGTTTACAGTCTACGGGGGAAGGTCAGTATTTCCCAAGAGAGTAGTAGCGTTGCTTCTAAATGTACAAAAAAAAAAAAAAAAAAAAAAAGATTCTATATATATCTTTTTAACGCTGAAAATTCAAAAATATGTTTCGATATGTATATTTTAAACGGCATTTAGTCCTACACTGCCAAACTGAAAATTAGGATAAAATAATTGCAAGATAAATATATTTTTTATATACTATTTTTCTTTTTTTTAATTTTCTGTTGAATCATTTAAACGCTACCGAAAGCAGCGGGGACCCGAAACAAATTCTTAAAATTATTTAAAAAATGCATTGTCACCGTGTCCTGAGTTATTCTCAAAGTTTCAAATATCTAGCTAGTCAGGACTTTTATGATTGTTGAATCATATAAACTCTACCGAAGGCAGCGGGGTCCCAAAGCAATTGGCTAAAAGGTTGCTAAAATAAATTGCATTGTCAACGTATTCTGAGCTAATTTAAAAGTTTCGTATGTCTAGCTAGTCGAGAAGTTATATGATTGTTGAATCATATAAATGTTACCGAAGGCGGCGGGGACCCGAAACAGTTGACTAAAATTATTTAAAAATGCATTGTCAGCATGCTCTGAGCTGAAAGTTTCAAATATCCAGCTTGTCGGGAAGTTATACGATTTTTGAATCATATAAACGCTATCGACGGCAGCGAGGACCGAAGCAATTTGTAAAATTATTTTAAAAATACTTTGTCATCGTATACTGAGCTATTCAAAAGTTTAAAGCATAAATTATTCGGGAAGTTATATGAATGTTGAATCATATAAACTCTACCGAAGGCAGAGGGGACCCGAAGACATTGGCTGAAAGTATTTAAAAAGTGCATTGCCACCATGTTCTGAGTTATTCTAAAAGTTTCAAATGCTTAGCTAGTCGGGAAGTTAGTTAAAAGTCGATTGCAAGATTTGTGCTAGTCAAACAAACAAATTAACTAACAAACAAAAAAGGAACCTAGTTAATAAAAACATGGTAATAGAGTGATTGCACCATATTTTGATAGATTAATCCGCACAAGTATTTAGCGCTTATTTCTGTCAAGGCATAACTAAATAATAAGTTTGGTTAAATTTAGTTCATAAGATACAACATCTATTTTATTATTATTATTATTATTATTATTATTATTATTATTATTTTAATATAGACATTTATAATTTTTAGTGTTTAAATTCCGTTAATAACATTTCAGAATGTGTAAATGTATGAATAATCGGAGGTCGAATATTTTCTAATGTATATAGAAGAAAGCAGAATGTTTCATAGAATAATTGTAAATTAACCAGGATGCGTATGGTATACACACGAATAACATTTTTTTACGCGGATGGCAACATGAATTGTCAACAGTCCCACCTTTTGGCAATACTTGTAAAAAAATTTCATTTACGTGTAAATGATTTTTTCAGCTTCCGAAATAAACATGTCGTTTGTTTTATTCCTATCTTTGTTTAGGCGTAATTTAATTTTAAAATCGGATCCCGATTCTTGGACACCCTATATAATGATAATATATAAAAATATAATCTTTTATCATTTAATTTTACTACGTTTAATTTAATTTAATTTAATTAATTTAATTAATTTAATAAATTTTTAATTTATTTTATTTTATCTTATTTTATTTATTTATTGATATATATATATATATATTTTTTTTTTTTTAAGATTCATTTAATATTTTTTTCCATAAAATTTAAAGAAATATTTTCTTTATAGCTCATCCTAAAATTATAATTAAACTTATTAACTAATCCTTAGATTAAATTTCCAAAACTTAAAGATAATTACAAATAATTATCTGTTATAAGTACAACAAACAGTAATTATATATATATATATATATAACTTCATTGGGTCAATTAAAATTTGAAGTACTAATTATGAATTCGTATAATTTCTGAACATAAAATTTAATTTAACATTAATTACACTTTTGAAGAATTATTTAAAAAAAGTATTTACCAGTTGTACGTTAATTAATGTAATTAAGAAAATGTATGAATAAAACAATCAGTATTTCCTCAGCTAAAATAAAAGATGCATACACGTATAATTTTCTAAAAGTTGTGACAATGTATAATTACATGTATTAATCTGACATGACTTTTTATCATGAATTTTAATTAGAATGACTACATGTCTTGAACGCTTCTGATTCACCAAAATAAAATAAAATGTCTAATAATTAAATTTTGTTGTTATTTAATAGTTTTATTTAGTAGATATATATATATATATATATATATATATATATATATATATATTATATTATATTATATTTTTTGTTCTTTATAACATTAGATGAACATGGAATAATTATGTATATTACAGTTTTAGTTTACTTATATCACTGCCAAATAATCATTAGTGTAAAACTTATTACCTTAATTATAATGCGCTCATGAACGCACAATTACATTTATTTAGGAAAACAATGTGCATAATCATATAACACATAATTATATATATATATATAACCTATAATTTTCTATATTGAGCTATTTCAGTATAAAATTCATAAATTATCTAATAGGTTTAAAGCTACATTTTTTTTTTCTTACACTTTCAGTTAAAAAATGTACATAATTATAACATTTACTTAAATTTGCAATCTGAGACGTTGCTCATGGGAAACTTACATTGCAAAAATGACAAATAAAATTATGGAAGAGCATTCCGACCAAAGGGAATATCTTTGGAGCTTAGAAAAATGTGTATTTGATACATAGTCTCCGAAAATAGTCTTTGAACCGCTTAACTGACGCCAGTTTCTCTTGTTAATTATCTGAAATAAAAAGTCTAAGACGCAGATTATTTATGAGAACGGAAAAAGAAACATCCGTAATATATCAATAATGTATCCCAACACATTATTTTGCTGAAGTTAATGTCTTTTCCATTACGTTTCTGTTGAAGTTAGAGAATGAATAATGCACGTATAAAATTTTTTAAACCGAACCATTATAAGGTAATAAATTAAAGAACTCATGTACAATAAATATTTAAACGTAAAATTCTTTCATGCAACATAAAATTAATATAAGCACAACCGGTTTTAAAAGTACGTAGCCTTTCTTCTTCAAGTGCAAAAAATGCATGCTGCTAATTTGAAGGCAGAAGCAAAGCTGGATTTTTGACTCTTGATTTTGTCTTTAAGGTAAATACCTCGTGCTTTTTGCAAATGAAAAAGAAAAGCAATGTTCTTTCGAAACCGGTTGTGCTGATATTACGTTTATGGTATGCGAATAAGCATAAATTTAAAGCACCATTATAATTTTATACATTTGTTACAAGAGACTACGTATGTAATATTTTATGTTCCACTGTACGTAAATATTAAATATGATCATATAAAAACTGAATACGTATTCCTTCAATTTGTGTATACAATTTTTAATATATTTATTTATATCGTTTACTATTAACATCAGACGCAATCTATGTCATTATGAAAGAAAACTTACATTCCTACAGCGGCAAATGAAGTCAGTAAAGATGGACCAGATCTAAAGATTCATTTTTTGCGATTTTTATTTAAGAAATTGTAAAAATGAAGCATTTTTTTTCGAGGAACTTTTGTATTTTTGAACTTATCCCAGCAGGCCTTACTCGTATTAAATATCGGAAATACATAATCTAAAACAGAGAATTAACGTGCATGTAACAATAAAAACCGTATATTAAAAATTCAACACCACACATTATTGCTGAGTTTTTTGTTTGTGCGTGTATGTTTCGGTTGAGGTTTGTGAAAGAATAATCGACGGTTATAAAATATGTTTGAATACAAATGTAATAAATTTGAATATTTTTTAGTTTAAGGAATAGGAATACATATTAGGTAGTTTATTTAATAGTTCAAATAGCAATTATATGTATATAAAACTGAATTTCATAACTATTAAGTTTTTGTATGCAGTTTTTGGATACCTTGTTTATGTCTTTTTATACATTTTTCAAGCAGCTCTCTAATTTTCAAATGGAAATTAAATCATTTTGTTTGCAGATATATAATATATTATTTTTGAAATTTAGATAAAAAAAAAAAAAAAAAAAAAAAAAAAAAAATATTGCATTAGTGCATGAAGCTTGATTATGAATTTTTAAATTCCCTAAATACAAATGACAAGCTTGATCTAGCTATTTCTGTATAATACGTTTAAAATTATATAATTAAAAATACAATAATAGATAAATCTTCTAACCCTTTATTTGCATCGTTTTATTGCAAAAAATGTTATTTAAAACCATTTTACGCTCAGTAAAGTTTCACTTAATTTTTATTTTTCAGATAGTTGTTGAGTATGCACCTATAGAGAATATCAAAAAATATATTAGTAAACAAAATTTGTGTTCCAGTAATGGATGTTTTAGAAATTTAGCAGAAAGCAAATGAACTAAAATGCAACATGCACTGTTAAAAAAATAAAAAATAAAATAAAAATAAAATAAAAAATGTAGAAGGACACTAAATATTTTTAGAAATAAAGGTATCTTTTATTTTATTTTTAATTAAATTATTTTTAAGTGTATTATTTTGCTGATCCTTAAGCAAAGAAAATATTAGTGTCAATACCGTAATTTTCAAAAATAAATAATTATTGACAACAAAAATAGTTTCTACATGGTCAGATGTTTTCCACTGTGTTAAGATCAGCTGACTTTTAGCTGACTTAGGTAAAACCTGCATATGCAGCGAACCAATTTTTATCTCTATGGTGACGTGAAAGTTGTCTTAACCTTGTTCAAACATCCACTCTTTTCCTCCTTAACCCTTTGCGGCGCAGGGTAATTCGGATCATTTCAATTACACTCCCACAGGAATTTACGAACAAAATTAAAATAAAAGAAATTTTAAATTTTCAGGTTAAAAAAAAAAATGGTATTTTCTGCTATGTTATAAATATAATTTTTTGCTAAAAAATTTCCGGGATGAGTTCTTGCACTTCAGAATTAAATTTAGGTGTTCCATCAGCGGGAACACTGCGACTGAAAGAGTTAATTCAAAACGATAAGGAAGAAGCTCAGAATTCAGCGCTTGAATATAACCTGTAGGATTCTGTATACCACATTTTGAAATTATTAAAAATTAAAAATCAAGTATTACTGTATTTTATAACTGGACATGGAAGTTTCCCAAGCTATCTTTTTAGGATTAATGAGCTTGATTCAGACTTGTGTCCTTGTGGCTCCGTGGATAATGCAATGCATTTCATTACTACTAAATGTAACTTAAGAGAGCAATCAATAATTAAGAGAGCAATCAATAATATGAAACAATATATCGTGCAATGCATATTAAGGAAATATACATCTGGTATGTATATTTTTGTATTACGATTTTGATCGCCAAATACAAAAATCGCCATGGACGACACAATTTTTAAATTTAAAATTAATAGCTTCTCAATTTTACAGAAAAAGTAACTCAATCTAACACATGTAGACAATAACATATATGTAACTCTATTCAAATATGGAGATTAAAATCAGGAACTATCTTTCCTTAATTTTTCTTATTTTTTTTATAAAAAATCCAATGGATAATTAACATAGTAATTTTTTTTCCCAATGACGGTTAATGACGTCGCACTTCGCTTTCGTATAGCTATGATTCAACGATGCAACAAAAAATTTAAAAACATGGGAAATATATATATATTTTTTAAATCTTTTAACTGTTTTTTTATTTTATTTATTTAAATATTAATTTAAATTAATCAAATATTTCTGCCGGAGAGCGTGCAGATACAGTCACACACAACAGCTCGTATATTTGTATTTAAATTAGCGTAATGATTGTTATGGAAAATAAATAAATAAATATGTAAACATTTATCATGCTGCTCAACTTTATTAAATCTCTCCCTTGGCGGCTTTTGAATTTTTGTCACCATATTAGTGATGATTTTTTTCTATAATGCAGTTTCTTGTATAAAAGAGGGGATCCTATTTTGGTGAGACTTTTATCGGACACTTTTTTGTTAATTTGTAAGAATTCATCATATTCTGTTTATATTTTTAATGGTTTTTAAGCTTAAAATAGTGCTTGAAATAATTTTTTTATTTTTAAATATAGAAGTCCCCCCCCCTATAAAATTATCCATTCAGATAAAAATAGATCATTTATGTGGATACTATTTCGGTTTAATTTCTTTTAATTTCTATTGCTAAATTAAAATGCATTAAAATGGCTGTTGCTAAATTAAACTTCTTGGCGAAAAACTTTCGGATTATTTCAACGCCAAAATTTAAAAAATCGCCCAGTAGGATCTGTAAATAAAACTAATAAAATAAATTTATATTTCATAGAGTTTATTGTAGTAAATAAACTCTACGCAGTCAAATATGACGGCATGGCCAGCTTTTTTTTTTTTTTTTTTTTTTTATAACAACTTGACAGTAAAAGTCAACAAAATAATAGTTAAATATATATATATATATATATATATATATATATATATATAATAGTTTCATAAATTATATTAACATTTTATCAATGTGTATAAAATTTTCAAAATGATACTGGCCTCAATTTTTATGAGATGCATAATGTAATTCTTTACATAATTTTATTGTTCATGCTGAAGTAAACGTATTCCTTTTCCTGTCGAAAAAAAAAAAAAAAAAAAAAAACTCGTAATTTTTTGTTGGCAACAATTAAATTTAGGATAAAATTTTTATGGTTATTTTTACAGCTATTATGAGTTAATATTTTCATATTTTAATTAATTAAAAGAAAAAAAAATCAAAAATTCGAAAATCGGGCTTCGAGGTGCACAAGAACCCCTCGGAGGGCACCTTCATATAGAAACACGTGACTGTCCGAGCTACCGTCTTTGCACTACGCTGTCCATACACAGACACACAGACACACACACAAAAATTGCCTTTTATATATATAAAGATGTCCCATCTGAGGTTCATGACGCGTGTTTTTTAACACATAATAAACGATAATCAATCTGTTTTTTTTTTCAATTTGGATAATGTTTGAATGATGATTTAAATGAAATATTTGGATCTTGTTATGTAGTTATAAAAAGTTGACATATGAGTAAGTCCAGCTTCATTTGGTGCCTTTGCGATACTACCACTTCTTTTTTAAGCTCATAAGCAAGTTTTCTTTCTGTTTAAGGCGTAAATTTTAGGCCTAGTAGTCTTCTTTGTTTTCCTATTTCTATCTGGTTTTCTTATAAATTTAGAAACTGTACTGGGGCTCGCATACTGCATACGAACAATCTGTCTAACACCTTTACCACTAATTTTATATGCAACAAGTTGCCTTTTCGGAAATGATTTTAAAGCATTCATTTAGTCTGTCTGAAAATAAAATAACAATACAATTTTTAACAAAATATGTTTTCCTCAGAAACAAAAAAACAAAACAAAAAAAAAAAAAAAAACAGTTAAAGGAAATACAATATTTACTTTTATACTCGTGCACAATGCACCAAAAATCAAATTTTGGAAAGTGTCCTGCTTTTTTTTACACTTTCGAAATTATAAATGCTGGTTTTTCTACAATCCATTAATTAGCATTAGTAGTACAGATTTAATTTTTACGTGAAATTAAAGAAAACTCTGTTAAACAAAATCTGTACAAAGATCCAATAGCCACGATAAAAATACAGAAAATAATTTATTTACAAAAATCTATTGTATTTATACTTTTTTTACACAGTGTACTAGAAATATATATTTAATAGATAACATTATTTTTATAACAAGTTAATTTTTAAAATATTTAAACGACTTGGTAAAAAATATACCCCAGTCTGAAAATTAAAAGGCTTATACGCATACATGTATATATATATATATATATATATATATATATATATATATATATATATATATATATATATAATATAATATAATACATATATATATATATGTATATATATATATATATATATATATATATATACACATATATATAATATAATACATTATATATATATTCACATTCTTTGTTCTCAACTTTTGTTTAGCCTCCGTCAGCTTGTGAAATGATCTGGCAATTCTAGAGAAGCCTTCAGGAACTTTCTGTAGTATGTGCATAAATCCAGGGAACTTCGCAGTTGATGTACGTTATCAGGACGACTCGAGTTCTTGACTGCATAGGTCTTCACGAAATCAATTCTCAGACCTTCAGCAAAGATGATATGGTCGAGATAACTCACTTCATGACGGAACAAGTTGCACTTGTTTGGATTTAATTTGAGGTTAACCATTCTGAATTCTCCAGCACCTTACGGATGTTTCTTAATTTTTTTACAAAAGTACGCCCCACATTGATAATATCGTCTAGGTGCACAGGACAGGCTTTATAGGAAAGTCAATTTAGCACTGTCTCAATAAGTCATTGGAAGGTACATGAGCATTGCATAATCCAGATGGCATACATTTAAATTGTCACAGTTCTTGTCCTGTAATGCATGCAGTGTCATCAGGATGCAAATGTACTTGTCAATAGTCGCTCTTCAGAACCAAATTCGAGAACCACTGATTGCAAGTAATCATGTCTAAACTGTCATCAATTTCAGGAAAAGGGTAACTATCTTTCTTCGTGATGTCATGAACCAACCTTTTTTCGTAACAGTACTAAGTGTGAGGCACAATCCCTCGTTGATGGTTTGATGATACCATCAACCTGTATCTCATCTAGAAGCTCTCCCACATCTTCTTGCTTAGCAAATGGAAAATTTCTTGGATGTTGTTTGATTGGAGGATGATTTCCTGTGTCAATTCTGTTCTGGGTAATGTTCGTCCTTCAGACGTCTTAATGTGTACGAGAAAGCAGGTCTCTAAATTCATAGAGTAAATTCTGCGCAGCAAGTCTCTGTTCAATTTCTAACTCTGCATTCTTGAGCAATTCCGTTGTTAAATTCTCAGGGGACTTGGACTAAGAATATACCAGAATGTACCAAGAATATACCAGAAGTGCAGGTTGCTGACACCTCATCTTTCTTCACTGTTTGTACTTCATCGTTTATGTTGGGGATTTTCACAGGAATAACGTTCTTTGAGAGGTCAACCAGGGATGAAGCAACCATAACTCCTTTCAGGCAATTGTCTGGATTAGGGTATTCAATCATTCCATAGTGGATGTATTGTTCTTTAGGAGGTGTCCCGGAAAATATTTTCTCAGTGTGTAGAGTTTTGGAAATTTCGGATTTGGGTATTATCTGACAAAATGGATGAATATCTGGATTTTGAACATTAAACAAATATATGTATTCTGAATTGGAATGCAGGTCATTTTAGTTGATATCCAATTTAAAGTTATACTTTCTTAGGAAATCAAGTCAAAGTTTTAGTGGATCACTTATATCAGCCTATTATGCCATATATTTTTAATTGACATTTCCAAATGTGATGCCCAAGTTCTTTTTCCCATGGATTTTAATTTTTCGCCAGTCACAGTCTGGAGTTTAACGCAGGGCGCATTCAAGTGACCTTCTCTTTAAGTACTTGAGCTACATCCGTTCTAACGATGATTAAGTTGGCTCCAGTATCGAGAGCCATATAGCCGGAAGTCTTGTTAACTTGCGTCACTCATCAAAGAAATATGAAATATTGCAAAGAGGGTTTCTTTAATTTCCGGCAACCTCCACCCCGTGAAATGGCCTTCTCTTAGTTTCTTTCCAGTGATCGTGAAGCCGAGTTATTTTTGTTAGGTTCTCATATGGAACAGTTTCTCTTCGCATGTTCCTCTCTTCCACACCCCCAGCAATTTATCTTCGGATGATTTACTTTTTCATTACCTTCATGTCTGTGCAACCTCCTTGTGATGTCTGTCAGATTTTTCTTCACTTCATTGAGATCTGCTTTCGAATACTCTAGAGAGACTGCAGAGGCGGCGATCCTAACGAGAGGCTTCTTGGGCTGCCTCAATCTTTAGTGCATAGGCCAAAGATGACCCGAAATAATTGACAGTGGCGAGTCTTAGTACTTTATGAGTCTATGGATCTCGCAGGGCATCGATGAAGTATTGAAGGGCCAAATCAACACGAGTTTCAGCATACAGTCCGAGAAAGCTAAGTGCGATAATCTCTAAATATCCTATGCCAGCTCTTGAAAACTTAAACCCGCTTTTTGGTAACATGATTTTAACTGGAGTCGACAGTATTCTTTAGAATAATTTTCTCCAAAATACAGCTCCAACGCTCTTGTTAGGGCCTCACATCATACCGCCCATCCTTTAAAAGTGTTTCAAGTATGTCAGCTGCGTCGAACCATAACCCTGTTGCTAAATGACTGTCTTGGCAGTAGAGTCTCAGTTTTTAGCTTCAGTTATGATGGAAAAATGTGTCTTATATACTTGCCAAGATGACCTGCCATCGTAAGTTGAGTGCTTAGTTGATTCTTGATTCCGAATTCTTTAGTCTCTCCTTTAAACTTCCTGCAGCACCGATGCTAACTTTTCTTACAGATCTTCCTTTGCAGTTCCTTTCTTAGTCTTACTTCAAATCTCTTCTAAAATTTCCCTAACACTTCCCTGTATTAACCTTCTTCCCCTTTTCTCTCAAGATCTTCCTCTATTTTTTTTAAATTTATTATCAATCTCAAAAAGACAAAAAAAAAAAAAAAAAAAAATCTTATCTGCTCTTGATAAACATTTTCGTTACCTTTGTCTTCAAAGCTCTCTTCTATCTTCATAATTTTCTCTTCAAAGCTCCCTTCTGTCTTCATAATTTTTTCTTCAATGTACTTTTATATCTTCATAAATTTCTCTTCGATTCCATCCATTCTGTTTTTCATAACTGATAATTTAATTTCTATTAGTTCTATCACTGTTTAAAGTTATTTCTTCATCTCATATTGATTAGATTCCACTTTTTCTTGGATGGATTTAATTTCTTCAGTCAACCCGGTTTCCATCTTTTCCTGTACTGCTTTCATTTCTTTCATTTCTTCACCAAAACTGTTTTTCATCTCTTTCATTTCATCACTCAAACTATCTTGTATCTCTCTTTGCCTATTTTCATTTTTTCGATCTATCCGTATTTTAACTCATTCAGTTAGACCTTCTAGAAGTTTCTTCATTACTTGCCCCATACTTGTAGTTATCAAATTACACAGATAACCCCACTTCAGGCACAAGAACTGTTGCGTACTCGGTGTTTGTGAATTGTCTCTGAATGAAAGGCGAATCTAGCAGAGGCTCAAAAGCTTATTTAGAGAAAATTCTGGAAGATTAGAGTTCTATAAACCAATTATCAACTTCAGTATTACAAGAAAACATAGCTTAAATAACAACTGACAACATCAAATTCACATCATAAACAATAGCATAGCACTAACACACAGCAAAGGCTACAAAAAAAAAGAGGCTCAGTCCTTCTTTACGCAGCAATCAATACCTTTGCGAAACTGACTCATTTGGTGTGATGCGATTGCTTAAACATTCGCGTAGAAATGGAGAATGTTCCAGAAAATTTCTAACCAAACAAGTTAGAGCGTAGCTATTTGGTATATTGACAACAAGGGTGTTCACGCCAAGGTCACCAAAAAAGTCGCCAAATTTGGTGCCGAAGCCATTACCTACCTTAATGAGCTTTTTAACTGGTTTTTAAGGGAAATTTAGCCACTTTACGCGGAAACAAGCTAGAAATGCTGAAAATTAACAATTTATAACCTGAATAAGCTACTTTATATGAAATTACAAAGACATAACTATTCTTATTTACAAATTCGTAACAATATGTATATATATATATATATATATATAATCATATATGTGTGTGTGTGTGTGTGTGCATTTATATAATGTTAATGTTAACAAATAACTACAGAATATTTTACATAAAATATGCATAAATAAGTCAGATTAGCTCAAATCTTTCAGTGGTTAAAAAAAAAAAAAAAAAAAAAAAAAAAAAAAAAAAAAAAAACTGTAAATAGCTTTTTAACGTTTTATATATATATATATATATATATATATATTGCTTTATTTGAAACATTGAACATTTGCAGGCATTCTAAGAAATCAATTTTGGAATATTTTGATAGCAAATAATATCTAATTTTCCTCGTCGTTCGAGTAAATGTAAGGTGTTTAAGTCTTACGTGAAATTGAATCGATTTAATTTTTATGATTTTATGCAGAAAAAAGAAACCACTGTGGAATAATGTTTTTTGCCATAAGTATATATATATATATATATATATATGGAAAAAATAAAAGTCTGCAGGGATATAAAAGTCCTGTATAAAAGTCCTATATAAAAGTCTGCAGGGATTTCTAAAGTCTGGTCACCAGCAAAAATTTCGTGTATTCAGCAAAAAATATCCCCCTCCCCCATCGTTTATTTATTTATTTATTTTTAGTTCCCCATCATACTATAGGTATGGAGAACTTAGGTAATCGTGAAAAATTTCGACTTCGGTTTTTGACTTTTTTATACGTTTTCAGTTGTGAGGAATCCGAAAATGACAAAATTTGTATGGTGTCTGTCTGTAGGGTGTCTGTTAGTGTGTCAGTCCGTTAGTCCGTTAGTTTGTTAGACTTTTTACACGATATCTCACGAACAAATGATCGCAGAGAGGTCAGATCAATTTTAAAATATTAATTTCAATACTGGCAAGAACCCTATTCATTTGCAACATTCGAATTAAAAAACTTCGTAAGTTATTAGAAATTTACGATTTTCTTAATGTGGGAGAATAGGGCAAAAATTCACTTAAACGTGCATTAAATGGAAACTTTTAAATGTAAAAATGTCGAACGAGTTTTAAAATATCAGTTTTCATGCTGGAATTAACATAATTTACTATATATGCTACTTTGAAAATTTCGCAAGTTATTGGAAATTTACGAATTTCTTAACAGGGCATTATAGGGCAAAATTTCACGTAAACTTTCATTTTTAGAGATATTTTCATCGTAAAGATGTCAGACTACATTTGAAATATTATTTAGAACATTGTCATGAATATTAATGACTATGAATTTTCCAATATAAAAATTTCGTAAGTTATTGGAAATTTATGAATTTCTAAACATGGCAGAATAGAGCAAAATTTCACATAAACGTCAATCTTGAGGGATATTTTCATCGTAAAGATGTCAAACCACTTTTTAAATATTATTTAGGATACTGGCATGAATATCGTAGACTATGATTTTTCCAATTTAAAAAATTCGTAAGTTATTTGGAATTTACGATTTATTTAACATGTCAGATTAAAGCAAAATTGAGCATAAACTTCCATTTTGAGGATCATAAATACATTTGACAACTTCAAAATTACATTTACGATATTTGTTTGAACATGATTGAATACAAATATTCTAATAGGAAAATTTTGATTTTATAAACATAGCGAAATTGTAAATTTTTCATATAAATATGAATTTTGAGGATTATTGCAATGGAAATAGTAGCATGAAAACTAAACAACAGAATTGACCCTGATAAAATAAATTAATATATTAGAATAAGATAAAAATATCGAAGTGAACGGTGGATAGCCTATTAGGCGGGGATTTCATTCTGTCACTGTATCAGGCTTTGGTCAAATTCATTTCTTTTTTTTTTTTTTTTAATTTAGAAATTTATTTGAATGTAGATATTAAAGTTCTATGCATATAAACCATATATTGACTGGCTAGAATGACACTAGAATGACATTGGCTAGAATGACACAAAGAAAACTTGTTTAAATTTACCTGACGATATAAATCATAATTAAGTGTCATATATATCATTCTACAATATTTTTAGAATAATAAAAATATATAAAAATTAAGTTCATGAAAAAAAATTTGAGAGTAATTTTAAGCAATAGGAAATGAATAATCATACAGTACAATTTAAGTAATATATTAACAAGCATATTCTCACTACTTAGATAAGGTGTGGAGTCATTTGAAGCTTATATATATAAAGGTCATATTGATTATTTTAACTAAAAAAATAATAATAAAAAATAAATAAGCTTAATTGCTCTATACTGTTTGCACTCGTAGACTAGGTGCTTATTAACTTAATATATGTGATTACATAAATAACTCAAACGTATGAAAATTTAATACTTTAGAAAACCGAGGTGTAAAATTATACATAATTAATAGTTTTAATTTTGCGAAACATCTCATTTAAATAATGTGGCAAGTCAAAATGCTTCCTGCTTTATATGTCAGATTTTAAATTCACTCGGGAACTTGCTGTTGTTTTAAAGGAAACATTTTAGCATTATCTTGAATTAATTGCCTATGCTAATTACTTAAAACGTCTTAAAGAGATTCATTTATTTAATTTTATATTTCATTTTAGAGTAATTTAAAGTTTTACCATTTACAGATTGGGAATTATGTAAACTTAGAAGTTTCGCGTTGTGTTTTAAATGTTATTAGTAATTAAGTGTTATAATTGATATTGATCTTACTGGATATTCTTAGTTCTTTATTAAATTATTAATAGCGCATACGAACATTAATATAGAATTGTTACATAATTATTTTATTATCGTCTCTTTATTTCTTTATTTCTTTATTTTATTTTATTCTCTTTTTTTGTACCATTTCATAATTTATATATATATTTCAAATTAAAATAGCTTAAAATTTTAATTAATAGTCCATGGACCAGCCCACATATGAGAATAATTTGGAGGTATTAATTTTTTTTTTTTTTCTTTTTCACCATACATAGACAGGGTTATTAGGATGTGACAACAACAAAAAAAAAAAAAAAAAAAAAAAAAAAAAACGTGTTTGCCATCTCAAAATGGCGGCCAATTCAAGATGGCGGATGTTAAGTTTTAAAAAATCAGCTGTATCTCAAGAACTATTCATCCAACTTTGTTAAACTTAAGATTACTTAAAATTTTAAGTTTATCTTACTTAAAATTTTAAAGAAGTGCAAAATTTGCGTTTTTTATTGATGATTAATGAGAAAGAAATTTGTAAATTTATTACAATGAATAAATTTTAAAAGTGAAAATAATATTTTCCTTTTGATAACCTCTCTCTCATACACGAAAGACGGTTCAAAGTTTTGACTCTTGTGTATTAGTAAATTTTTTCATGTTCAAGAACGCTTTGTTTAGTTTATTTTCAAATATTTTATGTCTGATTGTATTTGCCCTCTTAAAAAAAAAAAAAAAAAACACCATGATGTTAAGTTTGTTATTTTTTTCGTTGATTTAGCTTCCAGTTTATAAAACTTTCTTGATCTTAATGTAATTATTTACTACAATCATTAAAAAAATACAAAAATACACATATCCACTGAACACGATCAATATGTTTTTAAAATTTTATCCGTGTGTTTGTAAGTTATAAACATAACTAAAATAAAATAATTGCAGAAAGTTCACTTTCTATAATCTAAAGATCTTATGGGGATATAATATAAACATTTTAACTAAGATCGGTAAAGGTGTTTTCACCAAAATCTAGAATAGGTGTATAGAATAAAAAATAATTTTTGTGTATTTTAGAATAAATTGTTAAACATATAAACAAAATTGTGTTTTCTAAGTATACAGTCGGTAACAAAAGTGTCCGAACACTAACAAAAATTATAGGAATTCATAGGAATTTTTGCTAGTGTTCGGACACTTTTGTTACCGACTGTAGGTACAATATTAAACTGGGTTGTTAAGGAATGTTGGAGTATTTTTAGACGGAAATTTATCACAAATAACTTTTATTTTTTATTTTTTCTAAAATTTGAAGGTTAAGAGAAAAATGGATGCAATATGTGAGATTTAAATTTACGCTATTCTTTTACGTAAATATTTAAGTAATTCATAAATCAAAATTTGCATATTTATTACATCTAAAATTCTCTATTCTATATACACATAACAAAAGGCGTATGATTATTACTGATTCGAACGCAGCGGATATGCCGCTGTCAACACACCATTCGCAGACTGTCACGTGACTTTTTAATTATTTTGTTTTGTTATAATTGATTCAAGTCATAAAAGATGTACAATAATACGGCCTTATTAAATTAATTCATAGCTACCTACTCGAGAGAAACTTTCACGTGAAGGTGATAGGCACTCTTTCACGGAACATTTTTGTTATTTTTCGCGTACCTCAATGCTCTAAAATTAGCCCTAAAATTAAAACCTTTATAATAATGATATGCCTCGCTACCCTCAAACATGGTTGGTTATTTTTGCAGACGATACCTGTATTTTTGCCTCTAGCGTTAACAAACGTTTTGCTATTTCGGCTATCTCCAATCTCCTTAAAATTCTTGTTAGATTGTTCAGCAAATGGACAATTGCTCTCAATATTGGCAAAACTGAAGCTATTCTTTTCCCACGTGCAAGAAATGTCATGCCATCTGCAACTAGAGATAAATATCAAATTAACCTCGGCTCTACCCCCCCTACCTTGGTCAAACCAGTATAAATACCCTGGAGTTATTCTAGACCAAGGACATTCAAACAACACATTACCACTCCGCGGAAGAAATTTCTAGCAGCTAAATCCAAATTAATGCCCTAATTGCTCGGGATAGTAAATTAAACACTAAAAATAAGATGCTCTCTTATACGTCCTACTTATGACCCACTCTCACTTATGCATGCATGATATGGTCATATGCTGCAAAATTCCATGTCATGTTACTCATTAGGGCACAAAATACAACAATTCGGGAAGTACTTGATATACCAAGGTATCCAACTCTCAATAATTCCATTCAGTACTTAAATGTACAATTTCATTTGGCTTCAGAATCCTTATATAACCCAGCTTTAAACACACTAGCAGCGTATGACCATAACGATCATATGAACAGACGCAGAACCAAAGCAGGCCTCGTTCGGAACTTCCACCTTTAACCTTTTTGTTTTTTTTTACTTTATGGTACGTATTTTTTCTTTTTTATTTCGCCTTCTGGCACTGACTTCTTCTCGGAGATTGTACCATATGTTGACCTGTATTTGTTATGTTAAGTCTGTTATTCTCTGTAAAAAAAAAAAAAAAAAAAAAAATATATATATATATATGTATAATAAAAAAATAAAATAAAAATACAATAAAAAGTAAAGAATTTGATCCTAGAAAATACAAAAATATTCTTACTATCCTTAAACTTTCTATTAAGTTTTGTAATCCAAAACCTTCCTTAAGGCTTAAATGTATATGCAAAATCACATGCACAAATCCAATAAATATATGCACAATATGCACAAATGAATTAAATGTAAATGCTTGTAAATGCTTATGCAAATGCTTAACCCTCCTTATTTTATGTTTTTTTGTGCTACCTATTTCTATGAATTTCAGGATTACGTATTTATGTTTTGGTGTTCCTTTTCTGTTCTCCCCCCCCCCCTCTCTCCATTGCAGTGGCTGTGATTTTTCAGGACTCACGCCTCGTTAATTACATATTTAGGCAGAAGAAGATGCGTATCTTTTGTCACAGGGGCTTGCATCCCACATTATTCGAAGATCCGAAGAATAATGCTGATTCGAAAATCGTTTTAAACATTAGTCGATATAATATTTCTGTGAAAACGATGATATATTCTGTCGGTATTCTGTCGGTTTTGTCAAATATTCTGAGTGAAAGTTTGTCATTAAATTCAATAGTGCAGTTTTAGTTCGAATTCGTCTTTTCTGATATGTGACTTCATCTTGTTTCACTTATTCTAGGAAATGCAGGAGAAAATAAAGTACGATTTAATTTAATCTCATGCATAGGGAAAAAAATCGTTTTCGATAGATTTAAGTAATAAATTCAATTTGATATTCTAATTCATTAATTAAAGTTCAAATTCAAATTCTTTAAAAAATTATGAAATACAAAAATTATTTATCGAAATCATTAAAACACTGAAATCTATATATCAGTCCTGAGCGATAAATTTTATAACAGGAAGATTTAAATAACCTGAAGTATAACTGCGGTTTATATATAATTTAATAAAAGCTTGCATATATTTGGAATTAAAACATCAAGTTATTTGACAAGCATTTCAATTATGTAATATTTAATGATACTGTAAACTGTATCAGACTAAATTTTACCATAGAAGCACGTATGGATGAGTCAAGGATGGGGATATTTAGTACCTTGTTATCAGGATATTCCCTCAAAATTTGTCATAAGTACTATACTGGATCAAGCAGTGAAATATGAATATTTTATAAATAATTTTAAAAATGTGTTATGAATTACATTATCTGAAGTACACTCATTAAGAATTTTGTGGTCAACTGCCGTGATTATCTAAAATAATTTGCAATTTATGTATTATTTATACTATAAAATTAACGTACTACAGTTTTGAACAAACTGAAGATTTATAAATATAATCTTCTTTCCAATATTTTATTAATTCAAAGGTTACGTTTCAAACAGATTATTTACATAAAAATAAATTTAAGAAAATATTAGGAAATACGTTTACTTGCAAATTCCCATTATTTCATATTTCACTCAAAAAAAATATATAATTGAGTTAATTTGTCTGGAAAGTTACACCAATAAATATTTATTCATAAATAAACAGAAAAAGGAAAACTTCAAGAAACGCCAAGAAAAATTAGAATTCTGCTGACTAGCTTAGGACATCTTAATTACTGCTTTCCTCAACACTGCCCTTAATTCCTAATACTTTTTAATATTGAAGCACCTATATCTGAAAATCTTGCTATCAAAAATATTAGAAACATTTAAGATTTATTAACACTGAATTATTCATAATGTCCAAATATGCAAAAACATTAAAAATGTGTAATTATAGTTTTTTTTTTTTTCGATTTGGTAGCCGTACAACACTATAACCGAATTATCTATTCTGAATTTTATGCTTATTATATTATTATATTATGTAGGTAAGAAAAGTGTGGGTTTCTCATTAATATATTTACAAAGAGTGAACAAGTACTATTCGCGTATAAGGAAATACATCATATAGCAAAACGTATTCAATAAATATGCACATAATTTAATATGTTAAATTTATATATACTTAAATATGTATTATTATAGAATAAGAAAATTAAATTAGTAATTTACAAACAACTCACCAATCAAAATATGTTTAGTAGTATAAATAATAATTTTAAAAAGAAAATTATAAATGTGATTAAACTATTAGTTTATGATCAATGCAATTTCATATTTAAAACTTTTCGTTAATAAGTAAACACCCCACTTAGAAAATTTTAATAAAACCATAAACAATGACAGCTGAAATTTTATTTGAACGTCTGAACAAATAAATGGTAGATATTTTGAAAATCTTTATATCAGTATAATCTCACAAAATTTGTCATAAAGCATAATTCTTTATCAAATTATGAAACATGACAACAACATAAATCGATAAACTTCCACTATGTGTTATGCATAACACAATCAGGAACAAACTTATTAAAAATTTTGTGCTGAAAAAGTTAGGATAAATTAAAATATGTTACATTTCATGTACACTTTCCCATATATAGCAAACAAAAAGTTTTCAAATACCTTCGATATACGAATAATGCTAATAAACTTTTGAATATTTCATTCTAACAAAGTTTCCTTTTAAATAAAGTTTACTTTTACAAATTTATTCTGATTTATATATATATATATACATATATATATATATATATATATATATATATATATATATATATATATATATATATATATATATATATAATCGTAGTCTAAATTTTAAAATATTTTTTTTATTTTATTCACTCGTGTTTATCCTGGTTTTTCTGAATTCTTAGATTTCATGGGTATATCTACATTCCTAATCTTTAAAAATCAATTTCTGCATTGCATGAAAATATTAAGAACATAAAATTTTACTAATTAACTTACAATTCTGTTGATCAGCGTAACTAATTTACTTGTCGTGTATGACCTGATTTTTAATACATTGTTAATATGCAATGTTATAGTACAACAATAATAACAATGTTATAACAATACACAATAATACACAACAGTAACAATACTATTCAACAATAACAATACACGATAATGCACAACAGTAACAATAATATTCAACAATAAGAATGTTATAATATTGTTATAATACACCTGTTTTTAATAAAATGAGGTTTGAAGGTATTTTGAACTATAGAGTTTGAAGCACTTAATAATAGAAATGTTTAAGAATCAGAAATAGTAAACTTTAAAATAGTGTATTGCATTTTTTAGCGAATAGGTAGTCATCATGCTGCCGATTGTTGCATTATGCATTTTGTGTTAAATTCCTTACTATTCATTAAATATTATGTGATAATAATATGAGGGTGTCATAAAGAAACGTGTTTGTCGCAATAATTTATCTTATTTTATTTTTAATGACATAATTTAATATTATGTGAAAGTAAACTGTTCATAATGAAAAAAAACAAATGCTGTAGTAAATACATTCACATAACTGCATGTTATTGCATAAGTAAAATTTATTTATCAAAAGTATTGAAACACTACAACTTTTATGCAAATATTTAAGATTATATTTAATAATAAGTATAATTCAACAGATTGAGTTAAAATTTTTATTTATGCCTCATTTGTTGAAATTTAATTTGTTTTAAAATGAAGTTCAACGTCAACTTTTTCATTTACAGTGCTTTTAAAAACACTGGTGATTGAATATGGTACAATTTTATTACAGTAATACAGATGATTGAATAAAAGATAATGAATATGAAAAGCCTTTTAACAGAATACTCTTACATTAATATTATTATTATTATTATTATTTGTAAAATACTCTCCTGTATCAACCAGTGAAAAATAAATTCTTGATAACAGACTTTTTGTAGCAACTGAAATTCTCAGAAATAAACCTATTATTAATTTTGTGCTCAAACTACCACGATGAAAATAAATGGGTAACAATTTACTTATTCTGTATCTCATTAATACAAAAATCCACCACTTTAGCAGTTTTTAAATATTCTAAAGTTTAATAAAATTCTTCTATATCTCTAAATCATTTCCTGAATTACGTTTTAAACATGGATTTTTTATTGAATTTCATAAGTTAAATAGAGATTTTAATTAATATAAATATATTATTTATGTCGATATATATGTGTGTGTGTGTGTGTTAGTATGTATTTTCAAAAGAAATTTCTGATTTTCTTATTCTACATATCAAATACATAAATCCATCTTTATTCAAATTTAACGTCAACGTATTTTTCTGTCATTTAATAACATGTTAAGAATAAAAAATTTTCCTCCTATTACTGATTAAGTTTTTCAAAGTTCTAAGATTTCTCGAGAAAAATCTGATATTTATCTATTGAAGAACGGTGAAGAATATGAAAGATTCTTGTAAAACAAAATAACGTTATATCTTACACGTGCTTCAACCTAGCGGAAACACGATCAGCGTCTTCATTAGTCCTCAAACAAGAACGATCGTTTACCATCTGTCAGTGAGAAGTGCTGTTTCTTTGTCTTACAACTTATTTTGTTTATCAAGATTCTGACTTTTTTGGAGGTAAGTATTTTGAATTCTGTAACCTATTTACGAAGCAGTAAAATGAGTGAAAACCTAGTGTTATTTTCGGTAGAGGAATTGGATTAATTAACAGTAGGATTTCCAGGAATTTATTTCTAATAAAAAGTGGCTGAGTTTGATGTATTCTTCAAGTTGCGGATATGGGTAATACGGAATACCAGCTGTTCCATAATATTTGCGAATTTTTAAAACTTGAATTTTGTCAACTTTTTAATAGTGTTTGTTTCCAATACAAATTTCAAAATCAAATGTTTAAAATGCAATTATTTATGATTTTCTGTAAAAATACTACTTTATTCCATATTATCCTTTAAGAATATGGTTATCCTTAAAGAAAATAGCTATTTAATGTTTCTTTCATAACTTTTCTATACAATCCGAATTGTCCATCTTATTCGACAATAGTTTTTTTTTTTTTTTTTTTTTTTTTTTTACTAAAATGTTTGCATGTAATTTCTATTTCTCTTAACAGAAAACCTTCAAAACATATTAATGTTTGGAATAGCCAAATCCACAATAATACAAAATACTTCAGTTTATTATGGTAAGTTTAATTAATAATGATATTCCATATTCACTTACGTTCTTTGTTATAAAATAGTTGAAAAATTCAGAATTTTAAATAACATACTGATAAAAAATAAATAATAACAAAACTTAAAAACTCTATTTTACAGTTTAAAACACCATAACTATGTTACCATGTTTTTATTAACTTCGATTCTTGTTTGTTTGTCCAGTACAAATATTGCAATTGATTTTTAACTAACTTCCCGACTAGCTAGATATTTGAAATTTTCAGGACAGCTCACAACACGGTGACAATACATTTTTCTAATAATTTTAGTCGACTATTTCAGGTCCCGCTGTCTTCGGCAGCGTTTATATGATTCGACAGAAAATTTATTTAACTAACTTCCCGACTAGATAGACATTTGAAACTTTCATAATAGTTCAGAACACGGTGAAAATGCATGTTTTAATACCTTTAGCCAACCGTTTCGGGTTCCTGCTGCCTTCGACAGCGTTATCAGTACAAAGCTTGCAATCGATTTTTCACTAACTTTCGACTAACTAGTAGACATTTGAAACGTTCAGGCTAGCTTAAAACACGGTGAAAATAAATTTTTAATACTTTTAGTCAATTGTTTCAGGTCACTATTGCCTTCGGCAGCATTTATATGATTCGACAGAAAATTTATTTAACTAACTTCCCGACTAGCTAGACATTTGAAACTTTCAGAATAGTTCAGAACACGGAGAAAATCCATTTTTTAAATATTTTTAA
Organism: Salticus scenicus; assembly: GCA_963930645.1. Classification (NCBI taxonomy): domain Eukaryota; kingdom Metazoa; phylum Arthropoda; class Arachnida; order Araneae; family Salticidae; genus Salticus; species Salticus scenicus. The sequence continues at coordinate 141,225,850 of OZ005656.1, read as the reverse complement.
CCAACTGTTTCGGGTTCCTGCTGCCTTCGACAGCGTTACCAGTACAAAGCTTGCAATAAATTTGTCACCAACTTCCCGACTAGCTAGACATTTAAAACTTTCAGGATAGCTCAAAACACAGTGACAATACTGTTTTTTTTTTATACTTTTAGTCAACTGCTTCATGTCCCTACTGATTTTTGGCAGCGTTTATATGATTCAACAGAAAAAATATTTAATTAACTTCCTGACTAGCTCGACATTTGGAACTTTCACAATAGTTCAGAACACGGTGAAAATACATTTTTTAATACTTTTAGTCAACTGTTTCAGGTCACTATTGCCTTCGGCAGCATTTATATGATTCGACAGAAAATTTATTTAACTAACTTCCCGACTGGCTAGACATTTGAAACTTTCAGAATAGTTCAGAAAACGGCGAAAATCCATTTTTTAAATATTTTTAACCAACTGTTTCGGGTTCCTGCTGCCTTCGACAGCGTTACCAGTACAAAGCTTGCAATAAATTTGTCACTAACTTCCCGACTAACTAGACATTTAAAACTTTCAGGATAGCTTAAAACACAGTGACAATATTTTTTTTTATACTTTTAGTCAACTGCTTCATGTCCCTACTGCATTTGGCAGCGTTTATATGATTCAACAGAAAAATTATTTAATTAAATTCCTGACTAGCTCGACATTTGAAACTTTCACAATAGTTCAGAACACGGTGAAAATACATTTTGAAAATACTTTTAGCCAACTGTTTCAGGTTCCTGCTGCCTTTGGCAGCGTTACCAGTACAAAGCTTGCAATCGATTTTCCCTAACTTCCCGAGTAGCTAGAGATTTGAAACTTTCAGGATAGCTCAGAACACGGTGGCAATACATTTTTTTTTTATACTTCTAGTCAACTGTTTCAGGTTCCTACTGCACTCGGCAGCGTTTATATGATTCAACAGAAAATTTATTTAACTAAATTCCCGACTAGCTAGACATTTGAAACTTTCAGAATAGTTCAGACAACGGTGAAAATGAGCTTTATAATGTTTTTAACCAACTGCTCCGGGTTCTTGCTGCCTTCGGCAGCGTTACCAGTACACAGCTTGCAATCGATTTTTCACTAATTTCCCGAATAGCTAGATATTTGAAACTTTCAGGATAGCTCAGAACACGGAGACAATACATTTTTTTAAATTCTTTTAGTCAACTGTTTCAGGTCCCTACTGTATTCTTCAGCGTTTATATGATTCAACAGAAAATTTATTTAACTAACTTCCCGAGTAGCTAGACATTTGAAACTTTCAGAATAGTTCAGAATACGGTGAAAATGCATTTTAAAAATATGTTTAACCAATTGCTTCGGGACCCTGCTGCCTTCGGCACGTTACCAGTACAAAGCTTGCAATCAACTTTAAACTAACTATCCAGGTAGATAGCCATTTGAAACTTTTATAATAGACCAAAACACGATAGCAAGGAATTTTATTAATACTTTTACCCAATTGCTCTGGGTTCCCGCTGCCTTCAGTAGCGTTTATATCATTCAACAGAAAATTTAAAAACATGGTATATAAAAGTTCTTTTTATCTTGTAATTATTTTTGTCAGCTGTGTTCTGACTTTTAATTTACTTTTAATATTGATAGCAGTGTTCCGAGAACTGGCGAATTTTTTATTCAAGAATTGTCAGTAATTTTTTACTGTAAAGTTTGCCCAATCACTTGAAAGATTGATAGACTATTATGCATATCAAATATCACTTCTCAAAGTTATTGGTAATCATTGAATAAAATATCATCCAGATCTGGCAACACTGTTAATGCCCCTCTTAAAATCTATCCTTACTTAAGAATTATTAACTCTTAAAAATTTAAAAATGTGAAATATCTGTACTATGTGCTCTAAATAAATTTCTTCAATAATAGGACATAATTTTATCAGCTTTAGGAGAAAGTAGCATGAGCTTCGAATAATTGAGCTACGAACTAATTATTATTATTGTTATTATTGTTATTATTGTTGTTGTTATTGTTGTTATTATCATTATTATTATTTTATTGAAAACTTTTATTTATGTGTAAATAAAAACATTACATAAAATATAAGGTGTTTATAAATTACACATTGAAAAATTATTTGTTAAATGTATATAATATTACAATAGGAAAAATGATTAAGAAAATTTTAAACACCAAGAACGTTTTGCCCATCGGAGTTGAGATATTTATTAACGTGAAGATTTAAGCAACCCGAATTACAATTGCAATTCATCTATCACTTTATGATAGTTAGGGTAATTTTAAATTTGAAAAGCCAAATAAGTAAAGAAAGAATCCACTTATTTTTAATGACAGGTTAAACTATGTCCGGTGGAATTTTATCCCAAAAGCACGTTTTAATAAATAATGACTGGGGATTATGAAAAGGGTGTTCTTGGAATGAGCTGACATAATTTGTCATAAAATACTCACCTATATATTTTAATGAAACGTGAATATTTCATATGTGATTTTCACAGTGCGTTGTTTGTAATACGCTTCGAAAATAAATTTAATATGAAATGCCCAATTATCAAGGTGACATGAAATATAGAAATATAGTTTATAATTTACGTATTTAATAATTTATATATCAAAGAAAAAAAAAAAAAAAGATGTCCTTCAGTTTCTTAATTACCCTTTTATTTTTGACATCGATTTCGAAATATAGAGTGACATAAGAATTTAATATTATTATGTTACCTTGTTTTCTATAATTAGTGTTCCACAATAAAAAAGCTGTTAAATAAAAGAAAAGAAAAAAAAAACACTACTGAGAGTAATTTAAAAATTTAAATTGAATATAATTTGTGAGAAATGTGAACGCAAAGAGGATAGGAATAATATTGTTATAAATAAGAAATATACTAATTCTAAATTTTAGAAACAGATGACACTTTTAGCGTCCTATTATAAATTATTTCAACTATGATATTTTAATCAGAATACTACGGCTAAGGTGGGAGTTGCATGTTAAACCAATTGTACTGTTTAATATGTATGGCTTAATCTTCTTTTACTGAAAAAAATGGCTTCAAATTTATCTAATAGGTGTGACACTGTTAATGTAAAGTCCATCCATGATGGTAAGATCTTACTATAACAGAGAGTAAAAGAAGGTATTTTATTGCTCTAAGCCCAAATCAATTACATAGGTTTTTCAGTCTCTTGAGGCTAAAATTCACAGCAGAAAAATCGGTTTTTAATACTCTTGAGGCAAAAAAAAAAAAAAAAAAAAAAACGCATCAGAATGAAAAGCAGTTAGAATAGCAGTGCCATCTTTGATAAAAATGATCCAATCTGAACAACCATGCTGCAAAGTTGTTGGAATGACGATGTCACCCAAAAAACTGACATGGAGATTCTAGTAACGTATCTCGCACGACCCATAAAAAAAAAAAAAAAAAAAAAAAAAAAAAAAATGGTCCAATGATAAATGAAACCGACACACAGTACAATTAACTTTCCAGACTGAATATATTTTGACTCATGCGGAGACGCATTTTCTGTTGTATTTATTTTGTAAATCTGAGTATTAACATGTTCTTTGAGATAAAAGAGAGCTTTCTCTGTCCGCGAAATGTTTGTGTCCATTCATTGTTCATTTCTGTGCGAGCTGAATTACAGTTTGTTTCTTCCGTCTTTCAGATTTCGCTTCAAAAAACCATTTTCTTTCAACGTTTCAATCAATTTCTCCAAATCTTTGGAAGAAATCAGACAGCACGCTTTTGAAATAATTGAGTTAATCTACCATGTCAAGAAGGAGTTATATATATATATATATATTTTAAATTGACTTAAGTTAAAAATGCATGTCTTTGTGCTAATTAGTACATTTTTATTTAAGCGAACTTGAGTTAACAATATTTATCGATACTTGAGTTATTTTTGCATATTCATCTAATTGTGAGTGACAACATCGTTCCCGCATTTCTTCTGTAGCAGTCAAGTGCAACGGTGAACGCCACTGTAAAGTGATCCAAATTATTAAAATCATTTGGTATCTAAACCATTAATAAAATAAATAAATTACGCAAATACAACAAATAAGTCAATTTCGAGAGCATTATGTTAACTCATTAAATTTCTTGAATTTAACTCAAGATGAGAGGGCGCGTTTCATGGAGCGAATGAGTGAAAATTCACCCAAGTTGAGTTATTTTCATTCTTTCATTTTAAGAGAGAATTGTTTTTCCCTATTGTACGGAACTGCTCGTAGTCACTGTTCTTCTAAAGGAGCATTACAATCTGACCATTGTCCTTCACTGAGAGAGTCATGGAAAGTTTCTCAGATGAAATATGAAGAAACCGCCACTGACCCCGCGTTTTTATAACATCGTGTTAATGGCATGCCTATTATTTTGCAAATTTAAATGCTTAAAGTACTATTCATAGCTAGAATTTGGTATTTTTTTTTTTTTACTCCTGAAAGACCATCTCCATTTTCTACGAGAATATTCAGTTAAAATTAAAGATTATTTAAAAAAATTTTTTTTTTGTTCCTTTACAATATTTTGAAAGCCGGACTTTAATTATAATCACATTGTAAATTACACATTTAAGAGTAGATTAAACACATTATTTTACTAATATTAAATATATGAAAATTTAAAATGTTTATTGATATAAGTAGAATATTTACATTAAAAAAGCCTTGAAAATATAAAAGGAATATTTTTAGCTGTAGCAAGTCAAAAGTGTTTTTTCTATCTGCAAATATATTCACAGTTACTTTAATTTAACCATAAAGCGATTTTATTACATTTAAACATATATTATATCTAAATGTCGTACGCATTTAGTATAATTGTAATAAGAGGAGTTGCTTTAGATAAAAAATGTTCGAAAGGCATAGTTATTGCGGTTTGCCGGAAAAAAGCAATATTCTCATAAGTGGCCAAGAAGTCATACTAAAATACCTTTGTTTTTATGCACTTTTTATTTTACACCCGATGTAATCTGTATACAATTCGCATAGAAGAAAAATGTTAAATCTAAATGTGCAAGTGTTTAAAATGGAATATAACGTCACGTTAATTAATTTATATTTTGATTTAATTTTTGGTACGTGTTTATTACTTTCGTGTATGTTCAACAGCATAAAGTATTGGATTCGTAAAAAATTTCGACATATGGCTTTCAAGGGATTTACACCTTTTTAGAGGCCAATAACACGATTTTATCATTTTTACAGACAGAAAATGTCTGTCTGTCCATCCGTCTCTCTGTCTGCCTGTGTGTGTATGCGGCAAAAATTTTTTGGCAACTGTATCTCCACAACTTTTGCTCAGAATTGTATATATTTTTTTACGTAGATGCACCTTGACCTAAATTTTTGCCTATCAACTTTTGGTGTCTAGCTCTGTTACACAACGATTTCCGCAATTTAAAGGGAGGCTTTATCTTAGGTTCTGTTGTGTATAATCAAGCAAAACTTGATAAGTAAGAAGGTAATTATGAGGCATTATGCTGACTCAATTTGAATGTTTATTGGCAAGCAGGTAGCGCTGGTATACAGCGATTTCAGATATATAAGGGGAAGCTATATCTCAGGAACTACTGCACATAATTTTATATAAATTTATATGAACATGTACCTTAACTTGCCTAACAACTTTTGTGCCAACCGCTCAACAGGTGGCGCTGCTAGACAGTGATTTCTACAATTTAAAGGAAGGCTATATCTCGGGTTCTATTATGTATAATCAAACTAAACTTGGTATGTGAGAAGACCATTATGAGATATTATGATGATTCAAGTTGGATGCTTATAAACCAATAGATGGTGCTGCTATACTGGAAATTTCCTCGATAAAGGGAAGGCTATATTTCAACTTGTATGATATATAACTGTATGAAACATGCTATATGAGATACAACTATTAAAACGCTTTTTTTTTTTAATGTTATTTATACACAATAAAACTATCTTTCTTTGGATATTTAATGTTAGATTTCTCCAAGATGTAAATCATTTGCATTCATCATGTTACATAATTTTAATAAATTATTTGCCCTTTGTGATTTTGTGTAGGAAAATATAGAAGAAAGTAATGTGGTGGCCAGAACACACTAGTTTATATTTGTCTGGCACTTGAAGTAAATATATACATATATATTTTTTAAAACTTTAAACACATTGTTTCGTTATAGAGAATGATCTGTGAAGTAAATACTGAGACAAACAACCCTGATCGGAGGGAATCAGAAGCATATTAGTAAAGAAGTCCATGGTGTGAGCGAGATGCTCCCATATGCTTTTATTTCATCAAATTTATTTCATTGTGATTAAATAAATATTTATTTACAACTAAAATTATTAACTTTTAATAATCCTCTTGATATATGTCAGATTTATTTCAAATTTATTAAATTATTTGTTGGAAATTAAAATAAATAATCTTTTGTAGTTTTATGAAAGAATTCAGTAATAAATCCATTGATCTCCTTTTTAGCATAATGCAATATATATATATATATTGCGGATCTTAAACACAATTTAATTTTATTCTCCCTGAAAAGAATTATTTTTATTATTTTTATTTCACTGCATTTCTCAATAAATCTATTTATATTTATAGCTGTAAAAAATTCATTAAGCAATTTCCGTCATATATTTTTTTATATTTTTATTTAACTCCATATGCACATAATATAATTAATTGCGGTTTGAGATAATATAAATGACTCATCGTTTAGACATCAAGTCGCTAGAATTTCATAATCATCTGCACCTGTTTGTAACCGTTATTTTGGCGCAGTGATGTATGCCAGGTTAGGGTTGCTTTATTTCTAACCGTCTTTTCTAAATTTAAAATTTCCATTAGAATAACATTAAAACAAAGAAAACTTAATTGGCTCCGTTGGCTTCTTAATGTGATGATGTTACCACAATCTGGCAGATTACAAGAGAGTAGTCGGTCTTGATTTCCGGGACTTCGATTAAGGTCACCGTGCTGTCAAGATGTGAAATTTTCGTGAATTAAAATCTCTCTCTCCTCCACCATCATTTTTTAACGAATTCATAATTCATGGATACGATCTGGGTTTGTCCTCATTTGTCATCTTTTAATATGTTTTAATATCTCAATAAAATATCCACGGCTTTTGAAATTACTGGATTGAGATTCATTTGTTAAAATGATATTTGTTTTGCCTTATTTTTTAGCATATTAATGTCACACATGGGAATATGCAACGTCATGTAAATAAAGATACTGATAGAGCTTTTTCATAGGACAGGGATTAATTACTAACAATAATGTTTACACGGAAATTTTGAATCTATATGTTTATAATTTAAATGCTTAAAATAAAATAGTCGATATTCGAACATTTGGTAAAACTAGTTTTTAATAAAATGCTTCTATATTTAAAAATTGAATTCTTATAAGGGAAGTTCAAAGCTTTGTGAACCTTTAGAGGCAAGTTTCTTTACAGCTTAAATTTGTTACCTTACTTCACCTAAACAACTTGATAAATTAAGTTTTTTTTTTTTTTTTTTTTTTTTTTTAGGACTGAGGATTATTAGTCTTAATCTACTGATTTTTACGATACCATTTCTACGATAGTTGGACATTTATCGAAATCGAAAATTTATCGAATATATAGCTGAATAATTTGAAAACGATGAAATTGAAAAAAAAAATAATAAAAAAACTAATAGTCCTCCGTAATAAACTAAATTCTGCTTTTGCCAGGATTTCATCAAAATCTTTTTTCTTTTTTCTTTTTCTTTTTCTTTTTTTTTTTTTTTTTTTTTTAAGAAAAAGAAAAGTTGATTAATAACAATCAATTTCGAAACCAACAGTATCGATTTTTTTTTTTTTAATAATTGTGAATTAGGAAACAAAAAACGCTCGTGCAAAATTAAATAAAAAATAAAATAAGATTTATAAATGGGCAACATTTAAGCTCGTGGACGGAGTTCAATGATATAATAATAAAAAATGACGTTATTAGTCTAATGAGATTAACACTTTTTAATAGTTATTTTAAAACTCGCCAGAAATTTCGGAATAATTAACTTTCATTTTAAAATAGTTTCACAATATTATTATTATTATTATTATTATTATTTTCAGTTTGTTTTCAAATGTATCTTAACAATATCAGCTAAAAGATTTTTTTCCAATTTCAATCTCCACAAATAAGGAAACTAACTTTTGAAGGATCGTTCTCACTAAAATTTAAATTAGGGACAAGTTTTCTTATAAACAACTTGAAAAATTTAACTGATCAATTTTAGTGTAAAAAAAAAAAAAAACAAGCCTATTATGGTTTTCTAAGAAACAGGTAGAAAATTCTGCACAGAAAGAATTTAATTTAATACGACAGGACTAATTTTAATGTATTGTTCCAAGTAAAGTCGTGTAGTGCAGCTGACCCGTGACCTTCGAGTATTTTGAAGGTCACGCTTGGCCCCGCTTAAAAGAATATCTACCGTTCCAACTATATTAATTCAATTAAGCGGGGTATTTGAGTATGCGGGGAAAACTAGAAACACAATTATGTATATAACTGTAATAATTTTATGCTTACAGAAAAAGTTAAATGATCGCGCGATACCACTTTCTTATTTAAATATTTAACCAAACTTTTGCCAAGTTAAAATATTATAATAAATTTATAAATGATATTAATGCTGAAATAAATACAAAATAAAAAAAGAGTATACTTACAATTTAATTTTTAAGAAAAAAAAAATCAGATTACTTTGATTACTTTGACATAGAATTAACTAAAAGTTTTTCGATTTCTTTTTCTAAAGCACATAAATAGATTATAATCGCTTCTGTGAGACTCAAAATGACGGTGAATAATATTAAAGGATTTTGCAACTTCATTTATCGTTGGAGGAGGATCTGCTAGTTCTTCTTCATCACTTTCATTTAAAGATTTTATTGAAAAGATTAAACTCTTCATTTCTTTCTATTTCTCCACCTTTATCCACATCTATGTGTTCATAAAGTTCTGTTTCAATCATCTAAAAACTTTCAAAATTTGTGATTTTTAATTCCTAGAAATCATTTGTATTTTAATTTCTAATTTTCTCATCAGTTGCTGATTTATAAATTTGGTTTTTGCAAAACCTTTTTTATCAACTCGGCAGGAATACAGTCTTATGTTTAAAGGGACGCCTTGTTTTTAAAAGGAAAACGGACTTTTTTTTTTTTTCTAGAATGAGAGGAAAAATCCGCCTAGAAATAGAGGAATTTTACTTAAGAAACTTTAAGTGTTTATGCAATTAAGCGGGGTGGCGTTGTAAAAAATATTCCTTTAAACTAGGAAATTTAACATTACTTCTATGAGGGAAAAATTGGTTCTATATCGTTATATTCTTAAAAGCGGGGTATACGATTATCCGTTACCGATTAAGTGGGGGTGACTGTAACTACGTTTCATTCCATAGTACCCGTTACTATATGCGTGTCTTAAAAATTTATTTGGTGTAGCTTTAGCATATGAACCCCTGGCGGCTTTTAAATTTCTGTTGTCATTTTGGCAAAGAACCAAAATGGCTATCACAATTACGTTAGAAAAATCTCTTGGCGAGAAACGTCCAAGCTAGTTCCGCGCCAAATTTCAAATTTCGCCGAGGTTTTTATTGCGAAACTGTTCCATTTCTTTAGCACGTCTTTTCTCCGTTTTATTTTATTTTATTTTTTATGTTTTTATGTTCATATTTTTTTCGACATAAGAAGAAATATATTTAATTATTTATTTACTTTTCGCATCATTTTTTATTCTTCTTAATAATTTTTAAATTAAAATGTGAGTTATTCTTTAAGGGAACTGGGACGTTCTCGACAACGAAAAAGTAGTTAAAATTGCAGTTTCAAATAAAGGGTTTTCCCCAAGTAAAAGTTATATTTGAATTAAAATATTATACATATAAACAGAACATAATATTTTCATTATAAAACACTAAAGAAATCCTTTTAATTTCAAGTATTTATTTTTTAATAGCAAATCGAATATGAGCTCTGATGCAATTGTCTGTAAATACATAACCACAAATCGGTACGCTCAGAAAAAAAAAAAGTTTTGCATAAAATCACATAAAAATTATCAAAATACATTAGTAAAGGTTCAATAATTATAGTGAACATATTTTTATTTTATTTTCACAAAATAGAAATAATAATTAAAAAAAAAAAAATTAAATGCTATATAACTTGAAATTCTATAAATTATGATTTCTTTTAACATAAACAGCACCCCCCTAAAAAAACTGGTGCCCACAAATAAATAAAAATATGTTTAATAGATGAAAAATGCTTAAAAATATTATATCACAAAATTGCAGATTTGTGTGATGCATAGAATTTTATACGAGCGTACCTAAATATGGAAAAAACATGTTTTGAGAAAAATGCAAAAAACTTTGTTTACGTTTTTAAACGTTAAAAGTTAAGCTTTCGGCAGTTCAAACCTGTTACATGTTATATACATGTTATATATTTTCGGAATCAGTAAAATGTCCCCTATTTTTTGAGGCTAAAATTGAAAAATCGATTTTTGAAGGTTAAAACGTCCCAGTTCCCTTAATACATTTTTTTGTCCTAATAAGTGTACCAAGTTTTGATAAAATGTTATAAACCGATTAGAGAGAATGACAAACTTGCAGCTTTATGTATTTAGATAAACACAAATATTTTTCTGCGTTCATTTAAGGTGTTAGATAAATATATAGCAAAAAATTACACATTGAATAGAAGAATTGTCAAAATATTAAATTAATTATTTTGTAAAAATTCTTCCACATCTACTAAAATTACGATAATATAAAATAAAATAAAAAACAAATAAAAACAAAAACTTTTTCCATTAGCTTGATTCGCAGTAAAATGTATGAAAAGATTAAAATGAAGTGTTTCAACTTAGATTTTATACTTTAGTTAATAAAAAAAAAAATAATAATAATAATTGTCGTCTCGAAAAATTGTTTTCACCCCTGGATTCAGAAAAATCGCCCCTTTCATTTGGTACCGAATTTGTAACGAGCCACGTACTTTTTAAGTTGACTGAAATGAATTATGAAGTGTTGTCACCTAAATTTCATACTTTATTTATTTATTTATTTATTTTATTTTATTTTTTTGAAAATCTAATGGTCATGTCGAAAAAGTGTTTGCACCCCTGGATTTAATAACAAAAGAAAAAAAAAATCCTCTCATTTGGTACCGAATTTGGAACGATAGGACTGATATTTTTAATTTATTTTCTTATTTTTCTGTTTCTAACCCAGATTCGGCATAAGGTTTATGGCAGAGAATGTAAGCTAAAAAGAAAAAAAAAAAAAAAAGAAAAAAGAAAAAAGAAAATTAATCTTACATGGTCACGTGTGTTAGAAAATCCCAATAAAAATGTAACTTTTTGTTGTCACCCAAATTTCATACTTTAATTATTTTTAAAAAATCCAATTGTCGTGTCGAAAAACTGTTCGCACCCCTGGATAAAAAATAAATAAATAAATAAATAAATAAAAAAATCGCCCCTTCCATTCAGTACCGAATTTGTAACGATAGGTCTGATATTTCTAATTTATTTTATGTATTACACAAAAGTTGCTATCACCTAAATTTCATAATTTAGTTATTTTTAAAAAATCTAATTGACGTGTCGAAAAATTGTTTTCACCCCTGTATTCAGAAAAATCGCCCACTTCATTTCGTGCCGAATTTGTGACAAGAAGTCTGATATTCTAATTTTTTTTTTTTTTTTTTTTTTTTTTTCGTTATTAACCTGGATTCGGCAAAAGGAGAGAAAATAACTTGCAAAAATTCTAAAAAAAAAAAAAAACTGCGAAATCGCTGTCTAAAAGAAATAGTGAATCCTGTCGTACTAAAAGAAATAATAATAATGATCATATTATGGAATTCACCATAAGAAAAAATCCGATTTTTTCATACAACTGTTTTTTTATCACAAATCAAAAAAGTCAGTAAATTTGGTGAATTTCGCAAGAAATGTTTCGTTGGTTTGATTTCTTCAGATAACAAATCTTCAAAAATTAGATTCCACTCATATATAGAGATTTAATAACATTAAGTAAACTTTATTGAAAAAAAAACCCATCTAATTTTGTTAAGTAATTTTATTATTACGATGTTTTAAAGTTAAGCCATAACGGGTTTCATCCGTAAAATTCTTAATACTCAAAATACTCCCATTAACAATAGAATTAATTACGAAAACTCCAGAATGAGAATATCATAAAAGGTAAAAAATATGAAGTTTATCTCGTACTACACATGTGTACTATCTTCTTTCCTAAATAATTAAATATCATTTTATGACAGAAAACTATCATGAGATTACATGAGTGCAGACTTAAATAACTATTTCTTGGAGAATCACTATAAGCGAAATAACACACAGACGTTAAGTTCAACTCGAAACTTTATTTTTTAACTAAACTAAATGCTATATCAGTTTATATACAATTAATGAAGACACCCCCACACACTTATCCCACACAACTACAACCATGTATAATTAATGAAGTTTCGAACAGATTATTCCATAATTAAAATGTTGTACATATTGAATAACCTAAATCGAATAAATAATACAATGAACAGTTCTGAAAAATACATAATGTAGATTAAACATTAAAAGAAAAAAAAAAAAAGTTTAATCAACTCTCCTGGAACCCTCAGTCTTTGATCCCGATGATTTACTTCGGAGCCACGGTGTTCACAAACAGAATGAAACAAATTTCGTTACCATATTAGAGGATAAAGGAAAGCAGTAATGGTACTACATTCGTATATTCACAAATATATATACCGGTTAAACGTACATATAAGCAGAATTATCTTATGAGGTAAGATAATTAATTAACTATATAAGAAAATTACTGAGTTCAACGCATATACCTAAACCCATATAGTAATATTATATAAAATATAATTATTAGAAATTTAAATCAGAACAAAAATTATATTAAGCGGGAATTATATATAATGAAATGAATATTTTAACAAGCTGAAACATATCAGTGAATTTTATGTTACTGATAGTGAATGAAATTTTAGGTTTTAAACATCAACCTAAGTCGAAAAACAGTCCACTTAATGATCCTCTAATGACACTGCATACTATGTTTAGTGAAATTTTATCAGCATGTTTAAATGAATACATTATGAGGTTTCGAAAGGGTGTTATCAGAGTAATTTCACATAACTTATTACATGTTATCCTCATTTAACAAGCAATGAAACGTAAATGATCCATAAGAGTTGTACGATGAGTTATGAATTACACACTCATAAATACATATATAAAGTATATTATGCACAAAATATCCTGATAAATTAACATATATTACATTTTCTGAGTGTTGTATATTATATAAACAACAAATTATTTCAGTTTACAGTAACTCAAAGTTTGATACATTTATATTTTTTGACATATATTACTAAAAATTGAGTTTTTTATCCAAGCAGAGTATTTATATAAAAATTAAACGCAAAAGAAAAAAAAAGTCTTATTTTAATTGTTATAATCTAAACAACTCTATTAAAGTAAATTATATATATATATATATATATATATACACTAACCGACAAAAAAAAAAAGCCTCACTTGGATATTTTCCTTTTCTTTTTCTACAACCACCAATTTTATCGTTTAAAAAGCAAATTTTAAACCGATTTTATTATGTTGTAATCCACATACACTTTAGCAATGAGTCTAGTGTTAAAAATAAAATGCAATTGTCAGAAAAACTGTAATTTTAGAAATTATTTCAAAAATGGTAAGAATAAGGCAGTTAACGAATCAGAAAAAGTATTAATTTTTGAATGAAAACCAAAAAATATTTTAATACGTGAGATGGTTAATTAATTGTTAACGAAATATTGTTAAAATGGTTTTTAGCAAGATATAAATTTTTTTGGCCGCTTATAGTGGAAATTTGGCTTTAGCGGCCATGTTGCTCATCTAAGCGAGATGCCTGCAATTTAAAAAGCCATTGCTTGTAAAATCGGTTTGTATTACATTTAGAATATAAAAGAGATTCAGAAAAAGTGTTTAGTAGCATAATTTCTTTAACTACAGTGCAGCAACTATTAAACAAAGCAGGTTTAAATGATAGAAAGTTTGAAAAAAAATTCATTCTTAGTGAAGAGAATTAGGAAAGCAAGACCTAAGATGGCTAAACAAATTTAATATATATATATATATATATATATATATATATATATATATATATTAGTTAATTATTGGGCTGAACTGGTTCTCGCTGATGAGTCAAGATTTACTTATTTCGCGCTGAAGAAAACAAGTAGATCTGACAACGAAAATATCACCGACTTAATGAAAATCACACTTTTAAAACAGTGACACATTCTCCGTATATTATGGTACGGAGATGCATAACTTTTCAATGAGTCGAGTAAATTTTTATACTCATGGGATCGATTAACTCGCAATAAAACGCGTCCACTAAAAAAAAGGCGCCTGACCGACTATTTTAAAGGTATCTCAGACTTTCCCGCAAACAGAATTTCAAGATGATATTGCACCATGCTAAAGGGCGTCTGTGGTGAGTTTATTCACTTCAAATTGTCCAAATTTCTTATCCATTCCCATGAGAACCTATAATTATGTAAGTTATCATATCTTTTTTCACTTGAAGTTAAATTCCACAAAAGATATAGTAGAATTTCTTCTTTACCCGACATGGAAATAGTCCTAATCGATCTGCTCGAAAATGTTTCGTCTATAAAAAGGAGGGGGTGAGGGGAGAGCAATCTAAATTTGCAGCCTACAACTCTGCCAGAACTAGAAAAAAAATATTTGTGATATTTAGCACATTGAAATTTCTGAGGTTTATATTAAAACACTGTATAAAACTATGCCATTGTGCATTAAAATAATTAGTAATTCCATATAAAGGTGGAACTAACCCAATACATAATACATAGTTTTAATAAAAAAATTGCTTAGATCTAACAAATAAATAGTTTTATTTCACATATTAAAATATAACTTGTTTATTTCATATAATAAATCATAATAGAATACAAATTGTATGGTTATTGCTTTATGTTTAAAACTAAAGTTTTATGCAGATTCTTATAAAGTACTTCATAGAGTGTAATAAAGGAAATTATTATATCGAAAATGTACATAGGTATCATTTCATCCCTTTGGTATTATGCGAACAAGACAGTTTTATTTTTTTCAACCCTTAATTTTAAAGTTATTACAAATAAAAAAAAGTATAATTCATTTTTTCTGCAGTGCGGCTTTTTTTTTTTTTGTCGCTTAGTGTATATTAGGATATAGTTTTAATTGTATGTAGTTGAAATAAATAAATCCAAATATATTTAAACAAAGATCAAAGAAATATTATTTATTTAAACAAGTGTTATATTTTAAGAAAACATTTGCATCTTATTAGCGCCTTTGGGTTCTCGGATATTTAAGTTTTACAGAGTTCATTTGCCTGTCTATAAGTCTGTTTCACTAATCATAAATTAAGCGAAAAATGAGAAACATCAAAATACAAAAGTTGAATTTAAAGCTCTACTGACCAGCGTATGTCACATACCCTGATGTTCTCATTCTACGCGCTATAATTTTCAACTTATTCATTAACTAATTTAAGTCCAATGGTCTTAAAACGCTTTCACCAATAACGACTGGAAAAGTTTAAAATAAGAAATATTTAAAAATAAATTAGAAATATAAATTGAAAAGCGACAAAATTTTCTTTTATCAACATTTATAACGAAATGGTAGACGGCCTGAAAAACAAATAATATGTATTCTGAATAAATATATTTAATATACTAGTGGAATTGACTTATATCATTTTTTAATCTATTTAAATGAACTGTCAAACTACCATATTGCTTATTAAGGCAAAATCTCAAGGAGGAAAAATTTCAAGAATGCAAAAATTCAAAAATTCTAATGAAATCTGTCGAAATCATGGTTTGATGAACGACTTTGGCATCGCCTTCTCTGAAAGCATATAATGTATCGGATTTCCTACTGCCAGTAGAATCGTAATAAACTTGCAGGCGCGCAGAAAGAAATATATTCATATAATTAAATCGGTTAGCTATCTCACTGCTTGCGGCTGAGCACTACTCTCATGTTTTGTCTCTTATTTTTCTGCTTTAGACTACCAGTCTCCGAAAACCTGTATACAATTTTACTTCCTGATACAAAATATCAGGATGTATATCAATCACGATTTGCGAAATGGATTTTGTACTTCGCATAACTCAAAAGCGAATAATTGTAGAATGTTGCAAATCTATATGTGTGACTGTCAGGATGTCTAGTTTCTAAACCTACAACTTTGGTTTTAATACGAGCTCCCGTTTCAGAGATATCAACGAATTTACACGAATTTCCGTGACGTCTATAAGTAAGTATGTGTGTGTGTGTTTATCTCGCCTAACTGAAAATCAGTTAGACATAGAACGTTGCAAATTGGTATAAAATTTGATATAACATCTAGTAGTCTCCCTTTTTGGACTTTCTGTGATTTTTCGTTTAGGAGGTATTTAGAAACTTATATTAATAATGACCAAAAATACAAAGATTTTCGCCATTATATATGACCTACCATCATACATAATTCAAAAGAAGCTAATGATAGAGCCAGTAATGATATTGCTATGAAAGTTGAAGACTTTTTAAGTGCAGAAAGTTATTCTTAAAGACATAAGCAGGCTCTAGTCGACAATTGCATTTTATTTAATGATTATTAAATCCGCAGACAGAGCCTGTAATGCTATAGTTGTGAACGTTGTGGAAATTTTAGCATGTAGAAATTGATTTTTTTTTTTTAAACAGAAGTACGTTGTAGTCAACGAATGCACTTCATTTAACGAATAATCAGCCCGTAGATACAGATTATAATAACATTGATAAAAAAAAAAAAAGTCGGCATGCTAGCGCGTAAAAAGTAATTCTTAAAGACACAAGTAAGTTCTAGTCGACGAATGCACTTTATTTAATGAATATTCAGCGCTCAGATCGAGCGCGTAATGATATTGTTATGAAGATTGATTCCATTTTTGCGCGCATAAAATAATTCTTAAGGGCATAAGCAGGTTCAAGTCGACGAATGCACTTCATTTAATGAATATTCAGCCCGTAGACAGAGCCTGCAATGATATTGATAAAAAACGTTGCCCACATTGTAGCGTGTAGTATGTATTTCTTAAAGAAATAAACATATTCTAGTCGACGAATGCACTTTAACTAATTAATATTCAATAAACAAATGAATAATCACTTTTTGTGCTACAAAAATTATTATTATTGAAACAAACTTGAAATGGTTATTTTATTTTTAAGAAATCCAATAAACATTGTCAAATACACTACAGAGCATGCATTTCGTTAAATCAGGAACAACCGAATATTTCGAAGTCAGAATGGAATTTAAATTTATCGAGAGTATTGTCAGAGGTTTATGAGATTTTTCAAGGCAGTGCTGCGTGAAAAACCACTGCATCATTACAAAATTTCCAGAACTAGACTCCTATTAAGGATTAAGTTTCCAAATTTTGTGAATCCCTTACAACTATTTTTCGCCCCATTTGAATGCCTAATTTGACGCTATGTCAAAGCCTACCTTCGTGGAAATGAAAATACTTTAATTTGTTTTCACTTTTTCTGCAATACCGTATGAAAAGTAACGCGTAAATTTATAGGCAAGTTCTAGTCTACAAATATCATCAATCACACTTATTTTTTACATCCATTAAATTAACCGAGTACCGTTAGTAATGGAAGTATTGTATTCGGTCTGAAAATTCGATAGGGAGATTTCACCTGATTTATTTGTTTTAAGGTCTCCTGAGTCCAAAAAAGTGGTTTTTGGCAATTGGTCACTGTGTTTGTGTGTATATGTGTATGTATGGGTGTATGGGTGTGGGGAGTATCCTGACTATCATATCTCCGAAACTAATGAAGATACAGCCACGAAACCTTAGAATTAAGACAGAACTGGTATAGAGATGAATTTTTCAAATTTTGGTGAAAATTGGAAAATCGGAAATGGGACATCCGAAACCTAAGTGTTGGCGTAAGTCCGTATCTCAAAAACAGCTCAAACGATTTTCTTCAAAGGTGTTATGTAAACACTGTATTAGATGTCCTTTCGAATGATATAGTTGGTTAGTTCAGTAAAATTTATAGGCGTCCTGTATCAATAGCTTAATATCAGGTACTGCGAGTGGATTCTTTTCAAAACGGCTATATGGATTATTTCAAACTTGCAATATTAACCCTCTTTTAAATATTATTTTGAATGTAATTGTTGTTTTCCAGTCAACAACTGAATATGCCAAGTTTTGGTAAAAATCTGTATCTTAAAAACGGCTCTAACGATTTTCGTGAAAACTATTACATTAATCCATTTTAGATACCTTTTCTCATTTGTTACGCAGTTATTACAGGAATATTTATAGTCATTCTGATCAGATAGATCAGTTTTAGAACTCGGAAATTGGTGTATTAAGAAAAAAAAAATAAGTTTTCATGCGTTTACCGCAAACGTGTATTAACTTTCGCTTACTAAAAAATTAGCTCAATTCTATGTCTTCAGATCACAGTATCTTCAAAAAGTGCATATAATACGTGTAATAGTGGGTAATGGAAGTCACGTGGTTGTTTCACACCAGATTTTTTATAGTCTTGTGGGTCATTTATAGAACTTTCGAAGAATTCAGTTCTTCGCCATAAATCAAAAGATTTTTTTTTTCTTCCGGAATTTTCAAGAATTCTGTTATTATTCAATTTAGAGCCTCCAAACTTTGACAACCCTAAACTAAAAATTTTCGCCAGGTCGCCAAATTCGACGACGAATCGTCACATTCTATGCCCATCAAAAATCTACGCCGGGTACTTTATTTGCGGCAGGTGAGATTAGCGATTAAAATGTGCGGCAAATATTGTTTCAGAATAGCCAGAAACCCTTTCTCAGTTTTAACCCCTTAACGCGCGGCGTCCTCGCTGCAAGGACGCAAAATTTAAGATCCAGCTGCAAAAATTCATCCCGGAAATTTTTTAGTAAAAATTTACGTTTATAACATATCAGAAAAGGCCAGTTTTTTTAACCTTAAAATTAAAAATTTCTTTTAGTTTAATTTAGTTCATGAATTCCGTTGGCAGTATAATTTAAATAATCTGAATTGTCTTGCGCCGCAAAGGGTTAACTGAGTTAATTATTTTGATAAAAATTATCTTTTTTTGCCATTAGCCTATTTTTTCACCATTGTATTACCGCCATTAGCCCATCTTGCTTAGATCATGCCCGTAATGATATTGTTATGTAAAATCAGGATATTTTTGTGTGCAGATAATCATTCTTAATTACATAAAAAAGTTCTAGACATAACAGGTTCTAGGCATAGTCAGGTTCTAGACATAACAGGTTCTAGATATAGACAGGCTCTAGGCGTTTTTAAAGCGGTAAGCAAGTTCTAAATTTTGCGGCAAATAATGTTTCAGGATAGCCAGAAACTCATTCTCCATTTTAAATGAGTTAATTATTTTGGCAAATTTTAACATTTCTCACCATTCATTTTTGCCAAATAGAACAAAACTGGGCATCTATACTAGAATGATTTTCAAGAAACTCTAATCCGTGACAATGAGAGATTCTGTAATCATCCGTGCAGTACTCTTCCTGAAAAAACTTCAGTACTTGTCTCGGCGTTATATATAATCATATTATCGTGACCTTTTTGGTTGGAGAGGCAGTTTTTTTTTTTTTTTTCATTGTTTTGTTTTAAGGAATGTTCATGGAAGTTGTCTGTTTATTTACGAATCGACTCCCTCACACAAACTGCCAATATTTTCATAACAATGTGTATTGTGTAACCACGTTTCCTACGCCTAGCAGTGAGGAATAGTAGAAAATCTTGGAGGGTTTCCAAGTTGACCAACAGGTTTGAATTTAGTAAACATCCAGTCATTCGGTATTCCCTTATCGCTTATTTTCTCTCAACGAAAAGCTTGTCTCCCCTATTTTACTAGTGGACTCGTTGAATCCGCACTTGCGCAGAGGCTTTCATTTTCGCCAGAAGTGTAGTTAAAGAGTATATTCCTATAGTTGTATAATGAAGTCATGTGGTGTCCACATCAGATTTTTTTTTTATTTATTTTTTAATAGTAGATCAGATTTAAAATATTAAATTACCTGCTTTTCTACTTAATACATTTTAAAATTTCAAATTCTCCTTCCAGCTAATATTCGATCAATCACCTTATAATTTCATTTATGTTGCATACATTTTACCGCTGTATAATATTAAAATGCCTTTCCTCAGCTTGTCATTCGATATTTCAGCAAAAATGTTTAATTTTAAATAATAATGAATGAATAAACAGAGCTGCCAACCTAATCCGGCAAATTGATAGTACCGCCCCTTTTTCTACACCAGTCATTTCTTAGAGTTTTTTTCTTCTTAATTCATCGCAAATATATTTGAAGCAAATTACTTAAAAAATTAAGTGGTGTAGAAAAAGGGGCGGAACTAACACTTTGCCGGATTAGGTTGGCAGCTCTGAATAAATAATAATAATAATAATAATAAAAAGAAAGAAAAGATGAGATTTCATCGACAAAATTTCTGTTACCCTTATTGCTTAAATTCATGCATGTTTAAACATAAGATAACATAACTCTAATCATTAGAGAAGTAAATTTCCAATAAATAAAATTTATTATTTCGAAATTTTGAAGCATATGCTGCATTATATTTAAACGAGTTTTACAAAAACTAATATTGTTTCATTCAAATGGATTTTTTTTTTTTTTTTTTTTTTTTTTTTTTTTTTTTTTAAAGCACGTATATGATAATTCCTGTATTATCTCCAAGTATTTTTATTCAAATATATTCACACCAAGAAAGTAATCGAAGCTTTATAACTAGTCGTTTACAAATTGTCGTTGCTGATCATTGCGTATTGAAAAATAAATAAATAAATAAATAGACTTGCAAATTTTAGATAGCTTTCATTTTAATAAGCGAATAAATGCGAAATTGTATTTTACAAAAAGGACAGTATAAAAATATATGTTTATTGCGAGAGAAAATAATTATGGTTGAGAGATACCGAAAAATAGAATTTAAACCTTTAAGTTTCGGAAATACAGGGCAAATAATTAGTGTAATAAAGCTTTCTTAAATTTCTTTTACGAATACAAACTTGTATATTGTGTCCACAGCAAGATTTTCTTTTTTATTATCTTATACAAATTAACGCTACACAAATTAAGTATCAAATTTATAGTTAATTATTTTTTCATGATGTATGTGAACGATTTTTAGCTCATAGAACTGCAACAATAAATGCCGAAAAGAGTGAGTTTTGTGCCAATAACAATGGAAATGCTTTTTTTTTTTTTTTTCTCTCTCTCTCCTTCAAAAAAGGAAAAAAATCGATAACTTTGTTTTAATTATCACAGATCTGCAGTTCAGTCATTAGCTTAAGAGGTATTTATGAATTCTTTTGAAAAATACACGTATTAAAAATTTACAACCCCTGGGGGTGTGTTATCCCGTCCAGAGGGATAGCGATGCTCCTGTATGCACAGACATTTTTCGTGCTTTACGAGTACTATTATTACTAATTTATATCAACTTCATAATCATCCTTGTAACAAGTAATATTTAAAAAAAAAAAAAAAAGTCAATTCCTACTTACAAACACTATCGATTTTTTTTTTCTAATAATTTTGACATAGGAAATAAAAAATGCGTGCGTGAGAAATAAAGTAAAAATAATTGTAAGGTAAATAAATAAATAAATATATATATATATATATATACCACGTTTTACATTTTCTGATCAAACATAGAGCTCTTATCAATGTGTATAAAAATTTTAAAGTGATAATGGCGTTTATTTTTGTGAGATGTATAATTTATTTTTTTATAATTTTTTAATGTTCACGTTTAATTAAATGTATTTATTTTTATGTCGAAAGAAAATAAACACTTTCTTTTTTCTTTTTTTTTTTTTTTTTTTTTTTTTTTTTGGGGGGGGGGGGGAGTTCGGGAAAGAAAATCTGCCAAGATGTTGTTTTTACCAGGTATGTGTTCAAAAGTGAAGGAATATTCATCAATTTCCAAAAGACAGCGAGTGATTATGTCGGCTGGGGATTTAGCCTTTTTATATTTTTGTAAGGATTTACAATCTGACAGGATAACAAACTTTCTACCATACAGAAGTTATCGGAGAGCTGACATTGCTTTGGCGATGGCCATGAGTTCCAGCTGTAAAGGTGGATACTTGGTTTGGGCTCCTCTGAGTGCTTTAGAAAAATATGCAACAGGTAAGAGATCCCTGCCATGCTTCTGCAAAATTACTGCTCCAACAGCAAACTTGAAGCATCATTGTTTACGTAGAAGAGTTCATTAAAGTTGGGTTATTGTAAAAATGGATGTTTAAAGAATATTTGCTGAAGTTTTTGAAAAGCTTCATCTTCACTTTGAGTCCACTTTAAAGGAACCTTAGGTGAGGTAAGAGCAATTAGTGGTTCAGAAACAAGAGCAAAGGATGGAATCAGATGACGATAGAAACCACAGAGACCAAGGAATTTCTTCACTTGCCGTTTAGTCTGCGGAGCAGGGAAGAAGTTAATTTTTCTTATGTTGGAAGAACTTGGGTACACTCTGTTGTTATTAATGTGAAAACACAAAAAGTCGACAGATGTATGGTGAAATCGACATTTGTTTAAATTGAGTGTGATATTATATTTTTTGAAGACTTGTAAAAATGCTTTTAATTTTTTTGTAGTTTCATCAAACGAGTCACTGCAAATTATTATATCGTCTTGATATGAGAAAATGCCAGGTAAGTTAATTTCCTCAATGATTTCATCTATTACAGCTTGAAAGATGCTGGCCGCTGTTTTCAGCCCGAAAGCAAGG
Organism: Salticus scenicus; assembly: GCA_963930645.1. Taxonomy (NCBI): domain Eukaryota; kingdom Metazoa; phylum Arthropoda; class Arachnida; order Araneae; family Salticidae; genus Salticus; species Salticus scenicus. The sequence goes on along the minus strand of OZ005656.1, from coordinate 141,202,904 downwards.
CGTTTGAACCTGTAAGTACCCCATTGAGTTGTAAATGAAATCGTATATTGGTACTGCTTGGGTAAATGGATTTGATGATACGCACTAGGGATATCATGAGTGGTGAAAAACTTATAATTAGCAATGTTATTAATTAGAGTTTGGATTTGGTAACGGATAACTTGGATATTCAATGATTGAGTTAAGTAAACGAAGATCAAGGGCAACACGATATTGTTGCGGACCAGACACTTGTGATTTCTTCTTAACATGGGACATGCCCATGCTGAAACATTTTTTTTCTACTATACCTGCTTCGATCATCTGATCAAGTTGCTTCCGTGCCTCATGCTGAAGTGCTTGAGGAACAGGAAAGGGGAGTGTACGAATAGGAAAATCATTGGTAAAATTAATTACTGGTTTAGCCTTATCAGAATGTCCCATGGAAAAAAGAGAGGATGAAAAGGCTTGGAAATGATTTTTTAAAACATTACGTAACTTATTCTCTTGTATGTGATTTAAATGATTTAGATTAATTTTAGTTGCATTAAACTCTTGTCTGCGTTGCTCGATTACATCGTGTGAAGGTAAAATTAAATTTATAACTTCTTCCACTGATGGAGGAAAGGATCTAATGTCATTTGCCTTTTCGTCAGGATACTTAATGTCAGATGTTTGTTCGACAGTTCCCAAACACATATTTTTATTAAGGTGTATAGGAGTTGAAGATACATTTTTGACACACACATAAAACTTAAAAGGTTGACTAGACTTTGGCTGAATACCAATATTTAGATGAGGGGCAGATTTCCCCGTTGAATGTGTGAGTAGCTGAGGGTCCACGCAAGGCTTGCGGCAAAAGAAATAGACTGCCTGCATTGCTTCATGTTTGTCATTTTGTTTGGGCAAGAAGAGTACATCACAGTCAGTTAGTTCACGAGGTAAAAAGGCGTGAACTTCTATGTATGAAGTGTCTTGTGCGTCAATGACAGTTTTCTTTGTAACATTAACTTTTGGTAAATGATTTATATTGGAATTTTTAAGGAGTTTGATGTTATCTTTTTCATGCGGAACAAATGGTGGGATATCCACAAGATTTTTAAAATTAACAGCAGATTTATCCTTCTGTTTATTAATGTAGTTTATGTTCTCTTGGAAGCTTTTTGTGATTGAGGTCATTTGTGATGACGTAGAAGATTTGAATTGAAAAAATTGGTTGTTTATTTTACATAATTTTTTTTTCTGGAAATAGCAAAACATTAAATTTTCTTATGAAATCAAAGCTTATTATACCCGAGAAGGAAGAAGAAGAGTTTAAATCAATTAGGTATATTGGATGTTTGAAATGGGAGTTGCCAATTTTAAAAGAGATATCGACACATCCTTTGAAATGAACTTGGGAATTATTTGTAGTCATCTTTACAGAACGAGCCAAAAATTTGTATTTTAGATTACTTTTATGCATGTTAAAAAAAGTTTTGTCAATTAAAGAAATAGAACTCCCTGTGTCGAATAAAAATGGGAAATCCTCATTAGAAAAATTAACATCTATAATAGGTATATTTGGCGCTTGGATTTGTACATTGGCTATAATTTCTTCATGTGGAATTGAATTAGAAAGAGAAAGAGAGGATTTATCATGCTGAGTGTCATAATTATTAACAGTCACAGGAACCTCGTTCATTAGTTTAAACAATTTGGATTTCTTTGATTTTGATTAGAAGAATTATTTAGAAGAGGTGCAATGGCACACTGACGAGCATTGTGACCATCACACAAGCATAGTTGACACTGTAAACTGGAATTATGTTGTTGTTGTTTGGACGCACTGTGGTAATTATTACTATTATTATATGTCTGCTTATTTGGAAAACGCCTATATGTTGTTGTTTTATTTTTATCATGCCTCTTGAAATTAAATTTCTGTCTTCTAGAGTATTGGGGAGCTCTCTGGTGTGTCTGTTTGTAGAATTTCTTACTTTTATTAGGATAGCTCTTACTCTTGTACTCATTTTTTTGTTTATTATCATTAATTTTATCAAAGGCAATTTGTAGGGAATTAACGTGATGTGTAAGCTCATTGATTTCATTATTGGTAGATGTTGAAGCAGAATTATTGGAGGAAACAGACAATAATGCATTGTTAACTTCTCAATCTTGAGTAAGAGTGGCTCTTTTAATTGCTAAATCATATTCGTTAATATTATCTTGCATAATTAGTAATCGGATGTTAGGCGGTAGTACTTTTAGGAATTTGTTAAGTTTAATTTCATTAATCGCTGTAGGGTCAGTAATTTTTGCGTACACTCTACTGACGAGAAGGTTAAGACGATGAGACAGGTTGGCTATGGATTCACCTGAAAGTGCAGTGAAATTCTCAAACTCTAACAGGTTGGTAGCAGTAGACTGCTTACGGTAGAAAACTTTAAGTTTATTAAAAAGATCTTCAGCGTTGTTAATTTTTTTATTTCTTGGGCCTGTGGAACAAATTTGAGAGCAGACCCCTGTAATTTAGATTTAGTGTATGCCAGAGTATACTGGTCCGTCCATTTGTGGACTACGGCCAGTTCTTGAATTTGAGAAATGAAGAAATTCAGTTCGTCCGGTGACCCGTCGAAGGGTTGGACATGTACAACTCGAAGAAAGCCACGTTGAGCATGGTCTTCACTAGACACCGCTGAGGTAACCATAGGTGTTAAATTGGGCATATTAACAGAGTTAACAGAGTCTTTCTTCCTACCCTTAGACATTTTTAAAGTTAAATTTCTGTACTTAAGAAGAGATAATACTGTGTAAATGCACTGACTTTTATACCATTAAAATGTTCTTGTGTTGAATGGTTAAATTATTTCATTAAATTTGATACTTTATATCTGAAACATGCATTACCACAATAACCTATCAACATATAGCACTTCATCGGTTCATACAGACATTTTCTTTTTTCAAATACCAGCATGTTAAATAAATATAGCACTTTTTAAATTTACTGTAAAATATACAAGTTCCAAAAATTATATAGCACCATAAGAAATTATTAAAGATTATTTTGTCATCTATATATTAAATTATATGCCATAAATGAATACCACCATGTGAAATAATATCAACATTAATATCATATATGATTAAAAAAATATGCTATCTATGTTATCACAGCATATATTAGCAGCACTTAAAAAATTTAAACTATATGTACACACCACCGTATACCCTAACTGCAAGTATTATTGCTATGCTGCTATTCAAAACATGCATGTCATATATATAGATACTGGGAGATATAATACTAGCACATAACTTGAATTCACACAATTGTATCAAAATAAATAGACATATTACTTGATTCATACCACCATATCATATAATGAATATATTATATATATATACCAGACTAATTTAAATATATTAAATATATCAAACTATAATGCTCCTTCATGCAATGAAAACAATAAGATATTTATTATCTTTGCAAATCATAGTGAATAAACCATAATAAATTATTTAGAAACCTTTTTCTCATTTCTTTTTTTATGTCATGCACTTTCTACAATCTTCTTAAAAGGAAATATGAAATTATGACCTCGTTGCATTTTCGTTCCGTTTTAATGCTATCAATTTATAACACAAATTCATATAAATATTTATTTATGTCATCTTGTAACTTGTACGCCATCTTGTAACTTCGAGGCAGCATCTAAGTTAAATTAAATCTTAAAGTAGTAGAGTTGAATTTTCTTGCGTTATTTAGAATTATCATCTTAGCCAGGAAATATTAAACGCAGTTTTAAAAGTTATAATAACATGAACATTCTAAAGATTGACCGAACAGTGGATCCCAGCGTTCGTGAATTCACTAGGATGGCTTTTTACGAGGTTTTTATTTTTAATGAAGATTATGCATGTCAACTGTAGAAAATAAATATTAAATAGGAACGAACTCACCAAATAAATTGGACGACACATCTTAGGGAGAAAGCCATACTTTATTACGACGAAATCCAAGAAGCATGACACACTGCAGGAAGAACGTGGTGAGGCGTCTGTCAACTATAATCTTACTGCATCAGCCTGAATATGTTGAATTTTTACAAACTATGGAGCTATCTAACTAAATATGAGTATATTATATTAAAATATTAAATTATTTTATGGAAATATTCACATTAAAAAGTATTCTGAACGTCGTAACTTTTGATACACGCGTTAGCACCTGAAACAACGCGAGCTCCGTATCATGCAGGCAAACCTTGCCCAGACTCTTCAGCTACTGACTAGCGAACGCCTTCGATCTTCCGTCCAGAGAGGGAGACCCACGTCACGGCGCTCCGGACCAATCAGCGACGATCGATCGCGGAGGAGTCCGCTAAGAGTGGAAAAGTGGGGAAAACCTCAATTGAAGTTCCAGCGAAAGAATTTTGCGTGTTGCCGGAAAGTAAACCTACAGGGGTGAAACGGGGTGCTACTCAAGCTAAGGAAATTTAGATTGAATGCTAGCTAATAGATTGATTTTGCTAAAATGAATGAAAAATGATTAAAACTGAATAAAAACGATGCCGTGTTTCACGACAAACACTTTATTTCCAAAAAGTTAGCACCAATTTGAGCTCAACTAAATGCCTACTTTGGCTAATTGCAAGGATTGGTTCGTGATATGCAGTGTCCACAAAATTTGTGATACGCACACAGAGAGTGAGAGAGACAGAGGTATATATATATATATATATATATATATGTTTTCTAAAAATGTTCAAATCATTTTCGGGGCATCCCAAAACGTGCTAAGTCCATCAAAAACCTCTAACCACAAAATTCCACAAATTCAACACTTCCTGTTCGTATATATGGAAAAAAGGAAAAATATATTTCCCTCAACTAAAATAATAATAATAATAATAATAATAATAATAAATCATAGACACATATCTACGCCTTTACTTTCTATAACAATTAAACTTCATGTAATTCCTAACAATACCATTACAATTCAAATTGAAATTATAAATATTGAAAGGAACAACTACTCAGTGGAATATTTGTTCAACGCAACATTAAAATTTCAAATGACGATTTAATACGCCGGCATATTTACTCGAAAATAAAACAGTACCACGTATCCTTCCCAATTATTTATTTTTATTACACATGCATATTTCCACAACTCTGTCCTAATTTTTCAAATAGATTTTTGACTAACCAGATAAACCAAATACCTCAGTATGCTAAAGTTCTCGATAATGTTAACTACTATACAATGGAAATTTTCTGAAATCGCTTTCTAATGAAGATAGAGAATCAAAACTTCGGAAACACTAAACTATCAGTTTTTTCAAAGTTTGTTCCTGAATTCGTGAAAAGCATTGTCATATCGGCAACTTTTTTCACCAAATCCGATTTTATGTAAAAGAATAGACTTCCTTTTCTTTCCAATTTGCCTGTGTATCGACGTTTGCTACAACAGCGTATTTGATGCTGAATAATTATTTATTTTTATATCCATATGATTTGCACAAATAAAAAAGTAACTAAAATTAAAGTCATTGAAATATTATTATAGGATTACGGAGATTTAGGAGTCTTTTTAATTTTATCAATAAAACTTTTAATAAAACTTATTAATAAAACTTTTAATTTTATCAATAAACTGAAGACCTATACAAAGTATAAAAAACACTTCTACTTCTAACTAATAAATCCACAAAACATTCTATTTATTACTGTATGCAACGATTTTCATTGAATCGACTTTTTTAGACATAAGATTATAAAATTTGCTTAGTAAAGAATTTTTCATTTTTCATTTAACATACAACATTAGCTGAATATTTAACATGTCTTTTATAAACAATTGTCTTAAACTTCCTTATCTTCACATTTAATTAAAATTCCATACAGATAAATATTTAAATTTTCTGTGAAATAAAAAATCTATTTTAGAACTAATCAAGTCGTTGTTTGAAAATGAATTTCCTTATGCTTTGAAGAAAATTACAAGTTATATTCAAAACAGAGAAAATATAAAATGAAAAACGTACGGAAATTTAGTAAACATGTAATTAAACGTAAGAGTTATTGACATTTTTTTTAATGTATTAGGTACAGTAAGCAAAATGATGACCAAAAATTAATTAAGCTTCGCTTTTCAAAAATTCAGATGTTGATTTGTTTACTTTATTTTATTTTAATCTAACGAACTGAAATTAATTGTTTAAAATATTAGAATAATAAAAAGAGCAAATTAAATATTTTTACTGTAAGTTCTCCGTAATAAATAGCAAAATATTATTAAAGGGAATATTTATGATTTAAAATGCAACTTTTTAAAAATTGAAATAATGATTATCAAAAGTAAAAATTTACCGGAACTTAAATTAGTAAAATAATCAAGATATTTAATTCATTATCTTTTGTCAGATCTACAGTGGGAAACATTTATCTACATGTAATAAACTGTATACATTTATTTAGTTTTCTATAACGATATCATTAAAATAAAACCTTTAAATACAAATTTACCAATTATGATTCTTAATGATCTAAAATAAATATTCATTTTAAAGTTTTTAAATAGAAGAGAAAATTGTTTATAACTTCGGTTTATCTGTCTGTTAAACCCGTTTGCTGTCTTTCTGTCTGTCTCACATCTCGTGTTTTGGTTTCCGTAAATATCTTTGCAATTCCTTGAAACTGGTATGTGTTATTTAAATTTGCTGTAGTATATACTCCACTGTAAATGTTGTAAATACTAGAGCTGGTTTATGTTTGGTAACAATACAATGAATTTTAATGTATTAAATTTCATGAAAGTTGTTTATATTAAGCATAATTTAATAACTGCGTGCTCCAGAAAACTTTATGAAATGGATATGCTTGATATTAATTATATGCCAAAAAGTATGTTTTCTGTAGAATATGATATAATTCTCATTAATACAGAAATATTGAGATACATTAGATGTAATTCTAAATTGCCAATATTGCAAATTTAATTGTGTTAAGAAATTTAATAAAATAATAATAAAAAAAAATATTTTGTAGTCATTAAGATTTTGAACAGTCTAACTTTCTATCTATCTGTCTATCTGCTCACTAACTTAAATGAATATTAATGTATTTAATTGAAACAGATATACAGTATTTAAACTTATTCTTGGAATTTCGTATTAAAAAGTGAAGATAAATAGCAGCAAAAATTTTGAGGATTTACAGTTTTTAATCAAATTTGAAGTAATAAATTAAAATTATCTCTATTGAAAATGCAATCCGTGTATCAAAACTTTTTTTTTCTTTTCTTTATCTATTTATTTATTTATTTATGTATTTTACTTCCTTATACATAGTATAAGGACGCATTTTAATCCCGATTTGCGAAATGAATTTTGTATTTCGCATAGCTAATAAACGAACGATTGCAGAATGCTCTAAATTTATATTTCTGTCTGTCATGATATCTAGTTATACATTTCCATCTTTGGTCTTCACACATATTTCCGCTTTAGTGATATTTGCGACTTTGCGCGATTTTTCCTGAAGTCTGTCTGTATTTGTGTAGGTATGTGTGCGTGTATATCGCAGAACTCAAATACGGTTGGACGTAGAACGTTGCAAATTGGTGTATGTGTTTCATATAAGACCTACTTCTGTACCTCCCTTTTTGGTCTTCCTGTGACTTTTTGTTTTGGAAATATTACGAAAATTATATTCATAACGGCCTAAATTACAAAGGCCATGGCCATTTTGTATGATCTACAGTCATAGAGATTTCAAAAGAAGCTAATAATAAAGTCCATAATGATATTATTATGAAAGTTATTGACATTTTTTCATATAGAAAGTAATTCCTAAAGGCATGAGCAGGTTCTAGACGACGTATGCATTTTACTTAATGGATATTCATCCTGTCGTTGGAGCCCCTGACTGTTCTGTTATGAAAATTGTACGACCTTTTATGTGTAAATGTAAATTTCAAAGATATAAGCAGGTTCTATTCGACGAATGTACTTTATTTATCTAATATTCTGTAAACAACTTTCGGAGAAGTTAGGTTTGTGCTAAAAATCAATCAATGAATCTTTCCAGAAAATTCCAGAACTATGTTCTTCTTGAAGTTAGAGCTTCAAAACTTTGGCATCCTTAAACGAAAACTTTCGCCAAATTTAGAGCCAAACTACGAAACTCTATGCCAAAATCGAAAATTAATTTGGCGAAATCTTGGTGATTTTGCAAGATTAGCGACTAAATTTGGCGGAAAATATTATTTCAGAGTAGCAAAAATCAGTAAAACGTTTGTCTGGTTTAGAGGTGTTGATGGGTTTGGTATACCCATCGTTTCTTGCCATCCATTCTCGCCAAATAGAACAAAATTACACTATCTAAATTCTAGTAATTTTATTAAACTCTAAGCTGTACCAATGAATCTTCAATGAGGGATTCTGCAATAACAGTCTGTAGAAGACTTTTTCTGAACAAGCGATGCTTGTTTTTTGTTGTGTTTATAATCCTACCATTGTGATTTTTATGATGTTGGAGTAATACTTTTCTTGGCTTGTTTTCAAGAATGTTTATGGACTGGAACCTGCCGGTTTATATATATTTTTCATGTAAAAATAGCAGTATATTTCAAAGATCAATAGAATTCATTATCATCTAATCTATGTATGATATGTTTAGACAAATTATAATTGGTATCTGGTAAATTTTATGAAATGGATATCTGCAATTCATTAGGATTTAATAAAGCACTGTTTAAACACAACAAATAAACATTTTTAATGAAATATAAATTCCTCTTCTTAATTGTAAAAACAGCTGTCCTTGAACTTGATGAAATGGGTGGCATGAATGGTGAACCCTACAATAAGTGTGTGTGTTTTTAAGCTAATTCTTAATACATTGGAAATAAAAGACCGCTGAAAAAGTATTAGTTTAAATAATAACATAATGTGCATTTTGAAATGTAAAATGATACAATTAAAAAATTGAAATTTAAAATACTCTTGGTAAGAGAGTTCCTGATACATTACCTCAGTCCCTACCTTGTTGAAAGATTTCTTCAACAGTATCCTAAAAAATCCATTTAGTTTAATGCGTACTCATTCTACAATCTCTACCTATACTTTTATTCTTCTCTTCCATAACTATAAGATATTAAAGTGCACTGCGGTAAATATATATTTCTATTGTAAATATATATATATATATATTATTAAACCTAATGTTTTTTCTATGTATGTGTTATTAAAGTGTCTTTTAACACAGGATTTTATGAAACTTGGACAAAACGGGATACCATTCTTGTTTTTTTTTACTACGAAAAATGTGTTGAAGAAAACCACACATTATTTTTTTTGTAACTACAACATTTATCGAAGCAGACAAAAAACATAGTTTTAACTAATTTTTATGAATGCGAAATAGTAAAAAAAAAAATATTTACCAAACTCTTACTCATCCCTTTTTAGCATACCTGGGTTGCACAAAACGGGATAGGGATAACAATATTTAATTTTTTGTGTAAAACTAACTAAAAAGCATAATTAACCGGCAAAAACATGAAAAGAAAAATTTCTGCTTGAAAAAACAATGCCGTCAGTAATCAGAGCCTTAAAATAAGAGTTTTTTATGTTATTATTTACAAAATAGGAAAGAAGACCTTATATTTAGGCCTATAGCAGAAAAAAAGTCGCATATAAAGTTGTCGTCCCCTTCGTTGGCATTAGACCACGCTTTGTGAGCCCATTTTTGGCATCCAGAACATTGGATCCAACCTTCACCAGCCTGAGAGTCGACGTACAGTGCATTACAAAATATGCAGGTTTCTCCTCCCTCTGTTTAATTTTCAGACGATGGCGACATGCATTCTTAGCTTCTTTGCTGAAGGTTTATTAAAATTTTCTATGTTTTAACATCAGGATTAGGCTTTCCTTTGGATTCTTTTGTAGGCCTACTTTTAGGTTTGGCTGAACCTGGTAGCTCTTTTTCATCATATTTTCCATTTCATTTTCTTAGAAACTTCTTTTTTTGGAATTTTAAAGAAGGATTTCTTAGCAGAGTTTTCTTCAATATTTTTCGTTCTTTCTTGTAGTTTAAACGTCCTTTCTTTTTCTTCCATTTCTAACTTACTCCTATATGGAGATGATGTTATTACTACAGTTTTCTTCTTTCTCTTATCAGCCCTTTTTTTCTGGGCGAGGCCCTTTTACTTGAGGTACAGGCAGAACAAACTTTGAGGAGATGGAAAATGGTAGCTTAGGTCGATAACAAGAGAGTTCTAATCCTTTCTCCCCTGAGGATGTTGCAGGTTGGTCTGGACAGAGGCTGTCTACTGACAAGTTTGTTGGTTGGTCTACTCCTACGATGTCCCTTGAAGAAGTTGAAGGTTGCTCTTGGTCTTTGCCCATATCAGTCTGGTGCCCAACGCCTGGAGGTTCTTGCTGCAGGTCTGACGTAGGGTGGTTTGTGGTGACATAGGGTGCAAAACAAGTGATCTGGGAAGACATCAGGATTGTAAAGACTTATGCCAGTTTTTCTAAACCCTTTAACGGCAGTTTCTACAACAGCTGCCCATGAATAGGCTGCTTTGAACAGTTTTGCAACTTCGTAAATTGGGACGCACCTACCTGGATGGTTGAACAGCCACTTTTGAACTTTTAGTTCATAATACGTGCTCAGTGGAACCATGAAACTGACATACAGGGGCTGAAGGCGATGAGTTGTAAGTGGGGGGAAGGTTAGGATTATTACATTATTTTCTCTTGCCAAATTTACAAGTTCCAAACATTTGGTGTGACTGTTGTGTCCATCAAGTAGCAACAGCACTGGCTTCTCATGGGGAGGGTTGGAAAATTCTACGAATTTTTTTAACCAAACAATGAAGTGTCTCCTTCGTGATCCAGCCGGTCTTGTGATATACTGCAAATGATACTGGGAAAGCATCATCCATGAGTCGTGGGTTTTCCTTCACTGGAGGAAATACAAACATAGGAGTGACGAATATACGGCATAAAAAAATGTATCACGTTTTATCCAACTCTTAAGTGTCCCGTTTTGTCCAACTCCGACACTTTTCAAAACAAACATGGCTGATGCCTAAACGTGAAAGGAAAATTAGATAGACTACACATGAGAATGTTCGTTAATAAATGCTTAATCAAATGTAATACTCACCGGAATTGTATTCCCATATATTAGGCAGTATAATCTAGAAAACAAGGCATGTAAATGTAGAAAGTGCCAAGAAATCAGAGTAAAAAAGTTCTAAGAGATACAATTTTTCATCAATTAGTGGTCTCGAGGCTGGACGAACTGAGAATGGTGTAATGACGGCCGAGAACAAGTTTATTTCGCCGTCCGCTCGATAGCAGTACTAGACAGGTCTCTAGGCGACGTATCCCGTTTTGTCAGACTATCCCGTTTTATCAAACTCTCCCCTAGTGAATCATAGATTGTCATTTTAGTTATTAAGGAACAAGTATTTGTTGCCTCCTGCGTTTAAAAAAAAAAAAAAAAAAAAAAAAAAAAAAAACCTTTCTATTTATCTAAATTTCAAGTTACGCTTAATTTTCAAATATATTTATGTTTATTTTAACTAGTTTTTTGCAAATAAAATTTTTATTTCTGAGAAATAATTATTGATTTTTAAAACATAGAAAAATATTTTAAATATTCATTAATTCGAATTATTTATCAGTACTTCAGAAAATTAATAAAAATCAAGTTTAAATACTTTTAAAAATATTTACATTGTACTTTAAAACTAAATATATTATATAGTACAAATCTATAGATTAATTATCATATATATTTGAATTTTATAAAATAAACAGTGATACCTTCTCTTTTCTGAAATAAAAACCATTTATGTAATAAAAGCATACAGTTGTAAAAAATCTGTATCAAATTTATCATCTATCATACAAAATAAATTCAATCCACCTGGGAATCTATTCAAGATAAACTATCAGAAAAACATGACAAATTGAATAAAATTACTAAAAAATAAAAAATAATAAAAATAACAAGAATAATGGCTTTATTACAAACGATATGAAAAATAGTTGATAAAATTTCATTAAGTTATTTTGGTCCATCAATCAACAATGACATTGTTGCATTCGAAGAATGGCAAAAGGATGTTTATCAGAAAGAATCGTTATTTTCATAAAAATTTGTAAAAAATGAACAAATTGTTCTTTTGTATAAGGATTTTAGACAATCCTTTTTCTGCGGTATGAGAATAATCGTCTGTAGAGTGTGAAATAAAACATGTTACATATTTATAAATGCTTCATAAATTTTATTTTCCAGCAAATATATTCATTAAAACTGTAAATCATTCTTATTTATTCGTTTTATCTGAAATATTATTTACAAATATTTAAAATTTTTAATGATAAGGGATTGTTATAAATTATATTTTATTAGCAAACTCTTACAATTTTTTTATTTACCTTTAAAATCGAAACTCATAAATCTTATAACTAATTTCACCGCACAGTTTGAATTTTATTTCATCAGAAGTCAAGTTAATATTCTATACCTAATTAATATTGAGTGATAGTGAAATCAAAATCATTCAAAGAAAGGTTTCAAAGTAAAATTTTTGTTTCACGACCCACTTTTCTTACTTCTCTGGCAGTGCAGTTTTAGTATAGGAGAACTGGAGACTTTTAAATGGAGACTTTTGATGGATATATTTAAATTTTTGTCGTCATGCTGGTGATGTTTTTATATTTATTTATTTTTACCTATCTCTTTGTTAAAAAGAACCTAGTACCTCTTTTGATTGTGAATTTTGATTGAGTTTTTTTAATCGAGTTATGATAATAGTTCATATTCTGAGTATATCTTTGAAGTATTGCTAAGTTTAAGATGGCGCTTGCAAAGATTGTAAAGATGTAACATTTAAAAATACATTTTTCTATAAGATAATTTCATCAGAGAAATATCGTCATTTTTCTCTTTAGATAATTGAACTGAGCGCGCATGCTCAGTAGGGTGGTTCGAAAAAATCATTTTTTTTATTTCGGAATCGCATTACCTCTCAAAAGTTGTAGTTTGGTATCCTCAATTGGGTTAAAAAAAAAAAAAAAGAAATGAAAAGAAAAACTCAGTTGACCTTTTTAGTTCGCGCATGAGACTGAAAGTTTGAAAAAATATAATAAAAATTGAATTTTTCAAAAAATATTAAAAATAGTTTTTTTTTTTTTTTTTTTTTTTTTGTAATTTTTTATAATGCAACAGCCGTAAATCGTTAGTATATAGCGTAGTTTTAATCTTAAAAAATATATATATATAACTTTTAGATGATACATTCTGTTCGTGCATGAAGCTTAAAATTTGAAAAAAAAAAAAAAAAAAAGTCAAAAAGTGAACACGAACAGTAACTGACTGGCAAGCGCTAAGTTGGCGCCGCGCCATCGCATTCTTATTCCAACGCCGATTTCTCTAGACAGTAGACACATTCTAGTAGACAGCTTAAAGGCTCTGCTCTCACTTTGCTAGTCAGTTAGTAGCCGTTAAGCAAGCAGCACCTTTAATTTGTAACTGTAAGTGAATCAAAAAGTTCAGCATATTTTGCTTTGAGTGAATTATTTTGTAAAGTTATTAGATATTTTTGTGCTCAGGTTTTGTTATATTGTTCTCCATTCTCCAAATAATGAATAATGGACCCCCAAAAACTTCTAAACGCTTAAGTGTTAATTCGTTTTTCGGTGCACCAAAAGCGTTAAATCAAAGTGTTTTACCCACATGTGCAGATGTTTTGTCAGCTTGTTTTGAAGAAACATCAAAATCTGTAAAAAACGAATCCTTTTCAAAGATTTCATATTGCATTGCCGCTCAAAAAGAAGAACTATACTGTAAATCTTTTATACCAACGGTCAGTCATGAACGTATTGTTAATTTGATAAAGGATTACCATAATAAGTACTACATTTTAAGAAAGTCATTTAGTCGTGAGAAAGATAAATTTAACTTCAAGACTAAACTCAATAACTTTGTTAATGAAGCGGAGTCCAAACTTTTCGATGTTGCTTCCTGCAAGTGTGTAATGAATTTTGCGTTTTCATGTGGTAAGAAGCCTATATCTTGTAGCTGTAAAGTAATTATGGAATGCACATGTGATAAAGGAAATAAGATCCCTATTATTGAAAAAGGGTTTTTGTTCGACCAGCGATATTGCCTTTTAAAATATACAGGCAATTTGGATAGAGTAGAGACTAATAAGATCGCAAAAAGAAATAAAAGAATGCAAAGTGAAAATAAAAACGAGATTGCTGAAAGTGATATTAAAGGTAGCAAAAGAGATACTCTTATAAATTCTGACCAAAATAGCCAGTTTGAGAGTCACGAAGCAAAATGTGACAGTTTGCCATCAACATCGCAAATGTGAATTAAGCTTCCTGCAACAGTACTAATAAGCGATAGATATGGGATATCCGAGGGAGCCATTGCTGCTATTGCTTCCTGTGTTTTGCAAGATGTAGACATGTTAAATAAAGGAGATATGTCTCTAGTAATAGGTAAGAGTAAGATCAGACGAGAAAAACATAAAATTCGATACTCTTTACAATCAGACTCTCCAAATGTAGAGTTATATGGACTGTATTTTGACGGGAGAAAAGATAACACTTCTCAGGAAAAGAGTGGTAACAAAATGTATTGCAGACAAAAGGAAGAGGAGCACACCAGCTTGGTTCAAGAGCCTGGTGGAAAACAATGGTTTATATGTTTATTACATTTCAACGAACTTCCGTTCAGACATTTGTTTGAAAGTGTAGATGGTGACCCACAAGCTAACAAAACATCTGCACATGTGAGTAAAACACTTTGACTTAACGCTTTTGGTGCACCAGAAAACGGACAAACACTTAAGCGTTTAGAAGTTTTTGGGGGTCCCGTTATTTATTATCTGGAGAACGGAGAACAATATAACAAAACTTGAGCATAAATATATCCAATAACTTTACAGAATAATTCACTCAAAGCAAAGCACGCTGAACTTTTTGATTCACTTACAGTTACAAATTAAAGATGCTGCTTGCTTAGCGGCCACTAACTGACTGAGAAAGTGAGAGCACAGCCTTTAAACTGTCTACTATAATGTGTCTGCTTCCTAGACAAAGTCGGCGGTGGAATAAAAATGCGACGGCGCGGCGCCAACTTAGCGCTTGCCGGTCAGTTACTGTTCGTGTTCAGTTTCTGACTTTTTTTTTTTTTTTTTTTTTTTTAATCTCTTGCGCGAACAGAATATATCATCTAAAAGTTACATATATATATTAGGTTGAAACTCCGCTATACACTAACGATTTATGGCTGTTTCAATATAAAAAATTACAAAAAAAAAAAAAAAAAAAAAAAAAAAAAACTAATTTTAATATTTTTTGAAAATTTCAATTTTTAACATTTTTTTTTTTTTTTCAAAATTTCAGCCTCATGCCTTTTTTTCCCCCCCAATTGAGGATACCAAACTACAACTTTTGAGAGGTAACGTGATATCGAAATAAAGAAATCGATTTTTTCGAACCACCGTAATGCTCAGTCTAAAAATATTGTCTATGTTATCGTATATATATAATCGAATTTTATTCATTACATCACTATTACACACTCTATTAACACGCTATAAATAATTTTATAATAATATTTAGACATTTTATTTATTTTTACTTTCTCTTACCCATAAGGTAGAGAAAGTATTGTTTTTGGGTCAAATTTTCGAACGCGAGATTTTGTTATATTTACACGTTTTGAGGTCCCCTGAATACGAAAATCATGATTTTAGCAAATGGTCTGTGTGTATGTCTGTGTGTCTGTATGCCTATGTCTGCGTGTCTGTGTGTCTGTATGTCTCCGTGTGTGTCTGTGTGTGTGTGTGTGTGTCTGTCTATTATCAGCATATCTCAAAAACAAATTATGGCAGAAAGTTCAAACTTGGTATTCTATATGTGTATCATATAGTGATGCTACAGTAAGCTTTTCGTTAAGGTCAAGCAAATGGTTCGTGTACAGGGACAATCAAGAGAATTCAGAAACATTACGTCTATGGGGGAAATTGCAGGTAAGTAGAGTTTAACGTCTATAGACTCCACTAAACCAAATGAAACGAATATATATTTTTTGTAATAGAGATAGTAAACAGGGAAATTTTTTTTTGTGTATGTAGGAGCCTCGCCCCCCCCCTGGGGGGGGAAGTCCCCCCTCGAAGGGAGTAAATATTCATGATGGATATCTTTCAAAAGTGCTCGCCAGTACCTTTAAAACGAATGGTTGAAGCATCGATTTGCGATAATTTAAAACAAAGTTATCGATTTTTTTTTACTTTTAACGAAATAAAAAACTTAGAAAAAAATTCGTTTTTTTTTTTTTTTTTTTTTTTTTTTTTTTTAATATTGAGAATAAAATGGACTTTTTTTGGACATTTCGTGTTATACTACTTTTCTAATATGGAAATCGTCTGCATTATCATAAAAGATAATTGTTTTAAAAAATAATTTAAATACATTATATTCATTTCTTAACATCCATAATTATCACATCGCATAAATCATAAAAAAGAGTACAAAAAGTGCTTTAGTTATTGTATCAAAAATTCATTCAAGTAAAAAATAAAGCACTCACGTTGAAAAAACGAAATATGGATAAAGGAGTATGTATATGGTCCAACCATCAATATCATACAATGTGAAGGAACTATTTGACATTTTTACAAAGATAATAAATCCTAAGTTGAATGAACCAAGAAAGATTATCTTAAGCTTATCACTTCACGACTAAGTATTAAAATAAAAACATTTTTTTCTGTCTTTTTCTTTACTCATATATATATATATATATATATATTATACAAAGTATCCATTTATGAATATTATATAAAGATATTGAGAAACATTTTATAGTTATTTACTTTCAATAGATAACTGAAAATAATATATTATTATTAATATTATTTATGTATAGAAATAATATAGATAATAAAACATATATTTATTGCTTTTAAAACTTTTTATACCGTATTTAATAATAATTTATAATACATTGTGTTTTTGAATTAACTTAAACCAAGATATGCAAAAATCTAGAAACTGACACATGATCCTTCATATCAAAAAGGCATTTCTGCTAAAAGTTGCAGACTCAGTAAAATATTCAGAAAAGCAGAAAAAGAAATTCTGGCGAAACATTTTTCTGAAACTTTAAGTGCGACGGAAACAGGAAAATAATAGCTATCTTTTCAAAATTTTCTTAAAATAGAAATAAACAACAAAAGATACTTCAAGAATATTTTTTTGAACATTTTTGTGAAATAATCTCTGCAAATCCTAGTTTGAATAAAGTCTTCATGTGTGGAAAGCATAGAATAATTTCTTTCAAAATATATTCTTACATTTATTTAATGTAGCGGACACTTCATGTCTTTTCACAAAAACATTCCTTTTGCTCTTTTAGGAATTTACAACTTTAAGGTTTTTCTCTCTACGCTCATATACACATATGTATTGTATCATAATATATTTCACTACTTCTAAAATGTCGTCTGCTTTATAATTCTCAACATAGTATGTCAAAATAAAAGTTACTTAAAATAAGTTTAAAAAAAATTCCTCCAAAAATGTTTTTGAATACCAATAATTTTAATATATAGAAATATGCACTTCCATGTATGTTTTCAGGTGTTTATCTCTTTAATTTCGTTTCTCAAAAATCTCAAAAGTCAGCATTAAGGGTTTATTTATTTATTTTCTTTTTTTAATTAAAATGCCATTTTTTTTGTTTGGTTTGGTTTAACATCGCCCTAGCACTCCACAATAGGTAACTTACGGTTGTCTGGGACGTTCACCTAAGGATCGTCCGGTAACATGAAATACCAATTTTGATCCTCCACGGAGGGGATGGCTGCCCCGCTTTGATGACCTTCAAAGGTATCATTTGAATGATTTTTTTTTTTTGTTAATTATAACATTTATAAATTTTTAACTTTAAACTTTTAGTTGTTTAGAGTAATATTTTAACTTCTAATCTTTATAAACTTCTACCCTTTATAATTTACATTGTATCTACCAAGTGCAGACGTTCTATCTCATTTTATCAGTACCTGTTCTCAAAATATTATACATCTGGTAAATGCGCCCTGTATAGTAAAATGTATTTACGCCAGAAAAAGAAATGGTACAGTCTAATGTATTATCTGGATATACGTATTAAAGCCTCGAGTTAAAGCAAAAGCATACACCTCAGCATAGCAAAAATATTACTATAGCTAAAAAATTCATCGAATGGATAATAGATTAAGAAAATTACTTCATAAAACTGCTTCTTATTTTCCTACAATATAGTTGACTGATGATCATGATCCTGTTAATCGTCCTTTTTGGTAATCCTCTCAAAAGTGAATGCATAAAAAACAAAAATAGAGAAGTAATATTATTTTCTTTAAATCAATGATACAGTGTGCGCATTTCTTTGTAGATTAAAAGAGTAATATTTCACAAAATGTTTGGCATATATTACATTGTTACACAAAACTCTTAAAAGAATAGGCTTGGATAATATCACGAGTTTCTTCACGTAAAACAAGAATGTAATGACAATATTTTAAGGTCAGCATAGTACAATACGTTAGGAGCATGTAGTTAAGCTATTCTTCTGCCCAATTACATAGGTCCAACCTGCAGTCTGACATTTCCCTGGGTACAGTAAAAGCATATTATATATATATATATATATATATATATATAGAGAGAGAGAGAGAGATAGATAGATAGATAGATAGATATAATAAACCGATTACAAAGGAAAAGCAATCCCAAAATACATGGGGTTCTTGGGTTGGGGACAAAATCTCGCGGGACGAAAATCGCGCGAGGACAAAATATTGCCTACATAAATTAATTGAAAGCAAAAAGGAGTTTGTAATTACTAATAATGTTGTATCAAATTCCATAGCAACACATACCTGAGTCAGAGCACTGACATACAGACAAACCCATCACCCAAATTGTTATAAATTTTCCTTAAAATACTTTAAAGACTATATTTATAAACATTTTCAAGATTAGTCATAATGAATTCAAACGTTTATATCTATTTTAAAAATTCAGGTTTGTGAACAGTGTTCAGCTTTGATGTCAACAGTGATGCACAATATTTTAAAAATGTATTTTGAATGGTGAAAAGCAAATGATAAAATAATTTAAAATTAAATATAGACTAGCTGGAACCCGTCGAATTCGACGATCACTTTATTGACCGTAATGTTTCAAAAACCGTCGCATCATTATTTAAATGTATTTCATATTAAAACATCTAATATAATTTACGACATTTCACTTAAAAAAAGAAAGTCGGAAAAATGCTTATAAATCGAAATACTGTGTATGACATCACTTTCTACAAAGTACTCTCAATGTGACGTCAAACTGACTTCAAATAAACAGATGCTATCTTTTATTTTCTATTTCGTTTAATACTAAGACTATATGTTAGCTGACCCGTCCGGCGTTGCCCGGGCCCATGATACCTTAAATGAACCTTAAATTTGTTAGATTTTATATCTTTAACTCGAATTTGTTTGAAATTCTATTTTTAAATAAAAGCATTGCGAAAAAAAATAATCAGCTGTAACAAAAAATAATTACCTCGAACCGAACGAAACTCTGCCTTGTGACCCCGGTGCCTGCGGCAAACAACATAAAAATTTTTCCCAAAAATTAACCTGGAACCGAACGAACCCGCCCGGCAATGCCCGGGCCCTTGATAATAACCTTTAATGAACCTTAAATTTGTATGGTTTTATATCTTTAACTCGAATTTCTTTGAATTTCTATTTTTAAATGAAAACATCACAAATTAAATAATCATCTGTAACAAAAAAAAAATTACCTCAACAGAACGGAACTCGGGTTCGTGACCCAGTGCCTGCGGCATGTATATGCAGGCCGCTAATAACATGGAAAAATTCTCAAAAATTAACCTTGAACCGAACGAACCTCTGACTCGTGTTACCGCTGCCTGTGGCAGCGGCACCGTATAGCAGGCATGCTACGCACGCGCTTCAAAATCCACTTTCCTCCACCACGGAGCTCAGTATGTTGTACACGAACATCACCAATCGCCTTGAATTTCCAATACCTTTCAAATAAGGTGTCACATGGAGGTGTCAACTGCAAAATTCTTTAGTTACACTTTCCACCACCAGGGGGCGCAGCGTATTCTATACATAAACACCAACGGTCAGGAAATACCAAGACCTTTAAAATAAGGTGCAGCATGATAGGGTCAACTGCAAAATCACCTAGTTCCATTTTTCACCACCAGGGGGAGCACTATATTGTATACAAACATCCCCAATCAACATGAAATTTCAAGACCTCTATCACCAATCGCCTTGGATTTCCAAGACCTTTTAAATAAGGTGTCACATGGTTTTGTCAACTGCCAAATCCTTTAGTTGCACTTTCCACCGCCAGGGGGCGCACTGTGTTCTGTACGAAGATCACCAACCGTCAGAAAATACCAAGACCTTTAAAATAAGGTGCAGCATGATAGGGTCAACTGCAAAATCACCTAGTTCCATTTTTCACCACCAGGGGGTGCCCTATGCTGTATACAAACATCCCCAATCGACATGAAATTTCAAGACCATTAAAATGAGGTGCTACATGTGTGGGTCTAGAACGGATTTCCCTCTCAAACTAATTTCCCCCCTTTCCCCTTCCCTCCAAATCTACTTTCCCCCTTTTTCCCGTCTTTAAAATCGAAAATTCCAAATTCGCAGATATTGATTTTTTAGTATTCGACTCTATTCCCCATATGTACAATTTCTTCACCGTGAAGTAATTTGAAGCTTAGTTAAGCTCGTAAACGTGTTTTTAACCCAAACGGGTGGGAAACGGTTTCCCCCCTGGGGGGGGGGAAACCGTTCGACTTTTTTTTTTTTTTTTTCACTTCTCATAGCACATCTACAGACCAATAACTTTCTTTAGACACCTCAACCAAATTTTTACACCGAGTAGTTCTCTCAATATAGTGGAGACAGGCAAAAACATGATTCAAATTAATATATATGTTACCGCTAAAGTGCAGAAATCAGTTAATCTGCAAATTAGCTAGGTAATCTGCACATTAACTAGGGTGATCCGTTAAAGTGAGAAAAATTGTTTCATTTCTCAAATTACCTAGGTAATCTGCGAATTACCTAGGTAATCTGCACATTACCTACTATACACTCGTTAAAGGGAAAATAAGATCTCTGGTGGTGTAATGTTAAAGCACGCTGTGTTGTATTTGTTTTTTTCATTCGGGAAAAGAAAAAAAAAAATAGTTTTCTTTTCTTTCTTTACTTATTTTAATCTGTATGTGTTTTAATTTTTATGTCGTTTAAAGTTATATTTGTTTTATTTATTTATTTTTATTTATTTCATCTTTTTTATTCTGTCAATATAAGTTTGAAGATGTTATGCATTTTTAATATGAAATATAATATCTTTAATAGCTTTCAATAAAGTCTATTTTATAAGTGAATGTTAGAATTGAAATACAGTAACGATTTCTTTTCAAATAAAAACTAGTATGTTGTGGCCACCACAAGACTTTCTTCTATATTTTCCTATACATATTCAATCAGTAACAATATTTAAAAAAAAAAAAAGATTTTTTTTTTCCTTTCTTTTTTTTTTTTCTTTTCTTTTTTTTTTTTTGTGAAAATTAATACATATTCAATCACTAACATTATTTAAAAAAAAAAAAAAAAAAAAAAAAAAATAGAATTTTTTTCTAAGTTTTTTTTTTTTTTTTTTGTTAAAAGTAAAAAAAATCGATAACTTTGTTTTAAATTATCACAGATTTATGGTTCAACCATTCGTTTTAAAGGTATTGACGAGATCTTTCGAATGATACCCATCTTCAAAACTTAACCCCCCCGGGGGGGTACTTCCCCCCCAGGGGGGGAACCGATGCCCCCCCATGCACAATTTTTTTTTCCTAGTTAACTACTACTATCATCAATAATTCAAATTAATTTTACAATCACAAGTTTAAAATAACTCTCATTATGCCCATTTATACGGAATTTTGTCCTATGCTGCCATGTTAAAAATTTGCATAAAATGCGATCACAACGCCACCTGTTGAGCTATTGATCCCGAAATCTAATGGGCACCAGTTCATGTCAGGGTGCAACTAAATACCAAGTTTGGTTAAATTTCATTCATTGGTTCGTGAGATACAGCGTCCACAAAAAAATGATACAGACAGACAGACAGACAGACAGACACACAGACAGACACACAGACAGACATTTTTTAAAAACTATCAATTCGTGTTCAGGACATCCCAAAACGTGTAGATCCGTCAAAAAACGAAGGTCGAAAATTTTCGCGAATCCAATACTTTCTCTATATTACATATAGAAGAAAGTAATATTTAACAATAAAAAAAAAAAAAAAAAAAAAAAAAAAAATGTTTTATTAACAACTTATATTGCTATTACTATATTTTAAAAAAAGTTATGCACCAATTTTTAATTCGCTAAAGAAATATTAAATTAGACAAATCAGAAGCATTTTAAGAAGTACTTCAAATAATTAAAATTGCTTTAATAATTTTTAGAACGCATAAAAATTAAAATGACAGTTTTCCAATGCTTTATTAAACTATATTTTGCCGCATACTACATATATCTGTACAATTTTAGCAAATATATTAATTTTACAAAAAAAAAAAAAAAAAAAAAAAAAAAAAAACTTTATTAACACATTTTATGTGATAAACTACAACGAAATTATCTGAAAAAGCGAACAAAATTAAAATTAAAAATATAATCATGATATATAAAATATATAAAGGAAACTTGAAATTGAAAGAAACAAAAAAGAAAATTGTAATGAAGTGCTAAAAAATGCATAAAAATTTCATATTAAGTATTTATTAAATAATGCCATAATATTGATTGCCCTATTTTCCAGAGGAAAAATTAATACATGTTTTTTTTTTTTTTTTTTTTTCAGTAAGTAATAGTAATTTAAATCAATTTTAAAATAAATTAGTTTTAAAAAGTTGTGGTTTAATAGTTTTATTTCGGGAGAAAATAATTACTGTGTTGTAAATTTAATATTCATAATTGAAAATGAAGTTTCACGAGAGAAAGCTTTTAATTAAAATTAGATTTCATTAATAAAATGCAGACCCTTATCAAACTTATATTGACAGAATTTAAAAAGAGAAGAAATAAATCAAAACAATTATAACTTACTTGTTACTTTAAATTTTGTGTTGGTCATAAGAAGAAACCTAATATCATAGCTTCGATGATCCACGTTTTGTGCTTACTGTATATCATAGCGGAGCGGAAGGGATAAAAGTTTTGGTTTGTGTTTGAAGGTCAATCGCGTCACAGACTAATCTGGGATTCGCGTATCTGTACATGACTGTTTGACGTCATAGTGAATGTAAAAAAAACTAACGCTCGAAACAAACATTTGAACTTTAACGACACAGAAGCCGTTAATCTGCAGATTACCTAGTTAAAATGCGGAAAACTCTTTATTCCGCATTTTAACGGGTCATTTTAGTTAATCTGCAGATTAGCTAGGTAATCTGCAGATTAACGGATTTCGCGTTTTAACGGTAACATATAGATAAAATAATGAAGTTCAATTCTATGATATATTTATTTATATATTTATTTATTTTAATTTATTTATTTACATGTATAAGACCCTGTGGCCCCAATCAGAGATCACACATGACTCAAATGGATCACGTAATTATTTTGACGCGATATTTTGTCCAGCTATATTTTCTCCCGCGACATTATGTCCGGATCCCGGGGTTCTTTCGTTCTTCTTCAGGGGAGACCTCCTCCATTCTTCACTTCTTCACCGCAACGTCTTGGTACTGGATAATTTAATTTAATTTAATTCATATAAACGTCATTAATATAGAAAAAGCTGCATTAGTCACTTTCTTTTTGACTATAAACAGAACGGAAAACGCATAATAATTTACATGGAGATATCTTGCATAATTAGACCAATTAAAAAAAAAAAAAAATGCTTTTCCTTTTCTGCCCACTCGCATTACAAAAATATTTAAAATAAAATTGATAAAAATTGTGCAAAAACATTGAAACAGCTCGATCCTCTTGACGGAATTTGAAATTTGGCTCTGACGTAGCTAGGACGTTTCTCGTCAACATGTTTACTTATGCATTTGCGATACCCATATCAACACATCGCCGGAATGACAACAAAATCATAAATATTGTTTGTTTTCGTTAGCTGTGACCCTGCTCACCTATGCGCATGCGTGAGGTCTGCATTGATTTTGTTAAAATAGGGTAGAAGCGTAGAAGATGAGAGAATGTTTACATTTTACGAGTGAGAGATAAGTTGCGGTTTCTTTTTTCTTTTTTTTTCTTTTCAGGACATTATTGAATTTTGAGGCGATACTTCTTCGTTATATTCGTATAAAGGCAAAATGCTGATTTTTCCCCCTTGTAATTTTTAAATAAGTGTAGAAGATCAGTTTTATTCTTCGATGCAAAATAAAATCCGTAAACTTAAAAGTAAATGCCTGTTTTCTTTCTTCTTCTTCTTTTTTTTTTTTTTTCAGTTAAAATTATTTTTATTTGCTTACTTGATCTCTAAATTCGTACTATATCTGTCATACCTGAACACTTGTTTCATGCACTGATTATAGTAGTAAATTAATTAAAAATGACTTAAATTAGGTAAAATTTACATAATTCATTAATAAAAGAAGAGAAAAAGAACAACGTTTACAGTAGACTTTACCTGTAGTAAAAGTAATATATTTTTTTCTTTTAAATTATACTGCTAAAATAAAAATACCATATTTTTGGATCTCTATTTTACAGAAATTTACAGAAAATCGTATTTAAATCAAATCATTAGATTTTTTTATCATGATTATTTTACACCTTTTATTTTTCGCGCATATTGTCATATAAATTACATTAAATAAAATATTGTTAATTAAAATTAAAAATTAAACTTTAAATTCGCGTAAAAAGGTAAAATAAATATTGAAGACTCATAAAAAGAAAACGAACACGTGTAGAACGAAAAGCGCATTTGGCTAAGTGCCCATCTCATTCAACGCATCACCCCTTTTCCGAGTAGGATCGTTCCGCGAGAGGTAGACATGGTTTACGAAAACGGACAGTAATTATAAGATTAAAAAAAAAAAAAAAAAAAAAAAAAAAACCTACATCATCATTTTGAATTTTATGTTGAATCTTATAGCTATAGAACTACATTAGCAATTTATCTTTGTGTAGAAAATCTTAAAGTGACGTCAATTTTTGTGAGATGCATAATTTATTTTATTTATTTATTTTATTTATTTTTACTTTTTTTAATGTTCACGTTTAATTAAATGTATTTATTTTTATGTCAAATAAAAAATGAACTCGTACGTTTTTCAGTTTCATTCTTTTATCCAGACAGATAAATTATAAATGTTTATTTGCAAAAAATTTGTAATGATATGTAAGTAAAAATTAAAGAAATAGGTTATCAGCAGATATATATTTAAAACAGCATTTCTTTAAAAAAATAAACATAACTTACAAGTACGGTATTTTATAAATTTATCTATTTAGCTACAATTTTATTAAGTTTGAATTATTATTTTTTAAGCATAATTTTCTTTATAAACAATATATATATATATATATAAACTTCTGACATCTTTATACACTGGAACACATATTGAATAAAATTAAATATAACTTTCATTTTATAAACAAAATGTAATGCGCTATTGATTAACAGCCCATTCTTTTTTGTGTTTGTATGGAAAACGCTTCCACAAGACTCCTCGGAAAAAATGCTGTGCTATAGAGTAGTTTTCTTAATAGAAATACAAATGAGATGTAGTCG
This sequence comes from Salticus scenicus, assembly GCA_963930645.1. Lineage (NCBI taxonomy): Eukaryota > Metazoa > Arthropoda > Arachnida > Araneae > Salticidae > Salticus > Salticus scenicus. The sequence goes on along the minus strand of OZ005656.1, from coordinate 141,177,021 downwards.
TTTCAACACGATTTCTGCTGAAAATGTAATGTTAGCGTTATGAAGTGTTAGTACGTGCTCAGTATTTTTATGTTCACAGGAGTCTAATATACGTTTTGAAATTACGCTCTTATTGTATTTTTGCCTACTAACAGTTACGTTTCGGTAGGAGCAATTTTACGTTATACATTCAAAGGAATGATAAATTCAGGAAAGGAACATGAATGTATTCACTGTCATAGAAATAAAATATTAAATTTAAATTTTTCAGAGCTGTAGATAAACAACATATATATATATATATATATATTACACAGAATTTTTCCAAGAATGTTCCATCTTTTATTAAAAGATATATAAATGAAAAAATACATTATAGTTTTCGATAATAATAATATCCGTATGTTTACCACATTCTATTTTATATATATATATATATATATATATATTTATTGTATTGAAATTATTATTATTATTTATTGATTTGTGATACGAAATACTTTTTCTTTTTTTTTTACATCATAGCTATTTCTTTTTGGTTAAAATGTTTCATTTATTTATTAAAGAAATAGAAATAAATAAATAAATATGCATTATTACAATAATCGTTTTTTTTTTTCTGGTGTGGGGGGGGGGGACCCGATAGGTCTTTATGTTTCCTTCAGAGAGCCAACTTTACGTTGTCACCATTGTGTGTTTACGACCTTGAATTAACTTGCAAACATATATTTTATTTATTTATTTATTTTTATTTATTTAAATATATATACAGTGTGCGACAACAAAATGCAGCACAGCAGAAAAATCGACTTACACCTTTTGTGTGTGTAATATCTTCAATAATAATGATTGAAACAAATAAAACTGTCATGTTTGCATAATACGAAAGGCATAAAATGATACCTATGCACATTCTGGATATAATAATTCACTTTATTAGACTCTACCAAGTATTTAATAAAAATGTACATGAAATTTTCTTTTAAATTTTTCTATAATGATTTATTACACGAATTAAATGTATTATATTTTAATGTATGAATATATATATATATATATATATATATATATATATATATATATATATATATATATATATATATATAAATTTGTTACATCTAAATAATTACTTTAAAAAAAAGTATTCTGCATTTTCTAATTTCACCTTTATATGGAATTATTGTTTCAATACGCATTGGAATAGTATTATACAGATTTTTTAACATGAACCTCGGAAATTTCACTGTACCAAATATACCATAAATATATTTATTTTTTCTAGTTATCGAAAAATTGTAGGCTACAAATTTCTAATTCGCACCCCCTTTCACAGACTAAATATTTTCGAGCAGATTGAGATTAGGTTTATTTTCAGGTCTGGTAAAGAAGAAATTCTACGATATTGTTTGTGGGATTTAATATAATGTGCAAAAAGTTATGATTACTTACAGAATTATAGGCGGCTCATGTGAATGAATTCGTAATTTTAAAAATTTTAATCAAATAAACGCACCGCAGACGCCATGTAGCAAAATGCATTATCATCTTGAGATGCTAATTGCGAAAGAATCTGATATAAATCTAAAATAGTGAGCCAGGTACCAATTTTATAATGGTCGTGTTTTATTTCTAGTTAATTGACCCCTTGAGCATTAAAACTTGCTCGAATCCTCGAAAACATATGTACCATCGTACCATAATATACGGAGAATATGTCATTATTTTAAGAGTGCGATTTTCATTATGTCGGTCACATTTTTGTCTTCAGACTTGCTTGTTTTCTTTAGCTCAAAATAAGTTAAACTGGACTCATCAGAGAGAACCAATATAATAACTGACATATATATATATTTTTTCAGCCTTTTGATGTCTTGCTTTCCTAATTTTTGTCGTTAAGAATGGATTCTTTTCAGATTTTCTGACCTTTAAACCTGCTTTGAACTGTATTTATAGAAATTATGTTGCTAAACACTCTTTCTGAATACCTCTTATGTTCTAAATGTAATACAAACCGTATTTTTAAGCACAGACTTTTCAAAATGCGGTCATCTCGCTTGGATGATCAACGCATCCGCCTAGAGAATAATTTTCAGTCTAAACAGCAAAATATATATATATATATATATCTTGCTAAAAATTATCGCACCAATATTTCGTTAACGTTTAATCATTGTTCCATCACGCGGATTATTATTATTACTTTTTTTTTCTAAAATTAGTATTTTTTGTGGTATCGTTAATCACCATATTCTTCGCATTTTTGAAATACTTTATAAAATTACAATTCTCCTAACAATTGTAGTTTATTTTTAACACTTGGCTCAATCCTAAATTGTACGCGAAAAACGACGTAATAAAATCTGTTAAAAAATTTGCTTTTGAAAAACAATAAAATTGGCTATTGTAGACACAGAAAAGGAAATAATAATTTTTTTTTTGTCCCAAATTGTAGATGAAAGTTTGTCATGGTTTCAATCACAACATTTAGTTCGCCATACAAAGATACACCATTCGACCGATAGCTACAAATTTTGGTACGCTTTATTAATTTGTGTATAAACTAGTTAATGCTATATTTTTTAGTTTAGTCGAATAATTGGTTTAAAATATAATTAAAAATAACCTTATTTTAAGTTTTAAATTATTAATAAGAAAAATAAATATATTTATGCCAAAAATAAATAAGTGAACTAGGGAAAAAATTAAATCTGTGAATTGATTAAATGAAGAAAAATATGAAAACTAGTTGAAAAATCGTTCTAAAAAAACATAAAATCTTCCGTATAGGAATCCTTGGCGAAATTTAAAATTTCGCACCGAAGTAGCTCGGATGTTTGTCGCCAAGATCTTTATTCACGCATTTGAGCTAGCCATTTTCATTCATCTCAAAAATTGAAACAAAAATTTAAAAGCAATCATGAGACTCCTATACTGAAACTACAAAATCAACGAAATTTTAAGAAATGTATATAGTAACCGATGATAGGGAATGAAACACAGTTACTGCATGTTTTATATCGAAGGACAGATTGAAGTAGATCCTGATGTACTAAACCAAATTTTGTTTTGTGCAGAATCTTGTATCCATTACTTAAAAAACAAAAATAGGCATATATTTTTTACCCTTTTTTTTAGGAAATTTTGAGATATCTTCCTTAACATGCATAGTTGCTGTCATTATTTTATTTATTTATATGTATTTTCATTTAATGGTGCTTGTTGATGTCCTCTAAAAACGTAAGTTCATTTGAGTAATGTGATATGCTTCTAAGATATTGAGCTTGGTGGTACTGCAGTTGTTGAGACTTTTATCAACTACTAAATATAGCTGCTAACTGTAGCTATAACTATAATTATTTACATTAGCTCCAAACTGTTTTCAACTGAACACAGTTAATATCTATTGTTTTCTGTGCGATTAAACTCAATACAGATATATAACTATATGAAGGTATATGTTATATAATAAAAAAAAGTCATGTGATATATAACAGAGTAACGTTCTAATATAGCATTTTTCCAAATAATACTTTAAATCATTGAAATTAGCATTTAAAAATCTCAATCAATGGGTACGAAGTTTAAAGAAAATTATTTAAATGAATTCCTTATTTAAAAAAATTATAATAAAAATACATAAATTAAAAACTGCTAAAATATTTCATACGCCTTATAATGTCTCAAGCAAAGTAGAAAATACAGATATTATTTGATTTTTTTTTAAAAAGCTACTTTACATATTGTAGATTATGTATTTATCTTTTTTAAAAATATTTCCCAATCAGTGACGTCTTATTGAATTCCTTTGTAAATAAATAAATAAATTAATTAATTAAAATAAAAATACATGTAGTCAGAACTGCCGAAAATTTTCGTATAACTTACACCGTCTTTACCAAAGAAGAAAATACAGATGGTATTTTAATTTTTTAAAGAGCTACTTTACATATTGTAGATTATATATTTATATTTTTCAAAATATTTCCCAATTAGTGAACTCTTACCATGAACTCATAATGTCTTTAATTTCTCCTAAGTTCATAAAACTAATTTGTTTTTCATTGGAGTAGATATAATTGATACTTTGAGACAAATGGATCATTATTTTATTTTTTAAGATCGTATAGTTGGTCCTCTAAACTAATATTTTGTCCGACATATAGTTGATCGCCAAACTGACAGCAACGGTGTGTAAGGTATTTTTAAAAATAAATAAATGGGAGACTATTTCACTTAGAGACATGGGTATCTATTCCCCGATCCGACCGCCATAGCGACCGTCCTTAAACAACAACAGTCGTCAAATCAAAAGTCGGAATGCGACGTCACTTGATCAAAATAACGACTGCCACAGTCGAGGCATAGTGTGGTCGGAGAATAGATGCCATGGAGTTTTTTCCTTTCAGTACTTAGACGAAAGACAATATGCATGAAGAAAGATTTTTTATTTGCATGTGATAGCAAAAGAGGGTCATATAAAAGCCGAATTTCTTATTTCAATATAGGGGGCGATCCGTTTAAAAGAGTACCGTGGGATTTTCTTATAACCTTTAAATCTGTCGGATGTAGCAACTATTCTAACATTAAAGTCTGTTGGACTGTTACAAATTTATTTGTGAGGTAAAACAGAAATGGAGACGCACAATTGTTTTTAATCCTGCAATAATTTTATTTTTGAAAAAAAAGTAATTTAATTCATTTTTTTTTTTTTTTTTTTTTTTTTTTTTTACATTATCATTTCTTACAGAACATGTTAAAAATGTTCGCCACCATTTTGAATGCAAACATAAACACGTCATACCAGGTTTTTGAAACACTTCGTAGCATTGTTGATGTTATTGACGAGACTTCTTCAATTATGATCTGTTTTTATTCATTGATGTTTTCAGGAAAACCCTATGAAATGATAAGGTAAAAATGATCATGGTAATGTAAATGTATATGTAATGTAAGAATGATAATGCATAAAAATTGTATAAATTTTAATGAAATTATTACAGGATTTAAAAATCTGATGTGGGCACCACATGACTTCCTTATACACCTTTAGAAATATATACATAATATTAAAAAGCATTGTCATTGGACCCGAGACAGTTGGCTAAAAATATTTAAAAAATGTATTATCGCCGTGTTCTGAGCTTTTCTGATAGTTTCAAATGTCTAGTTAGTCGAGAAGTCAGTTAAAAATCGATTGCAAGATATGTACTGGTAACGATACCGAAGGCAGCAAGGACCCGAAACAGTTGGCTAAAATATTTTAAAAAATGCATTTTCACCGTGTTCTAAACTATTCTGAAAGTTTCAAATCTCTAGCTAGTCGAGAAGTTAGTTTAATAAATTTTCGGTTGAACCATATAAACGCTGCCGAAGGCAGCAGTGACCCGAAACAATTTGCTAAAAATATTTAAAAAATGCATTGTCACCGTGTACTGAGCTTTTCTGAAAGTTTCAAATGTCTTGCTAGTCGGGAAGTTAGTTAAAAATCGATTACAAGATTTGTACAGGTAACGCTGCCGAAGGCATCAGGGATCCGAAACAGTTGGATAAAAGTGTTAAAAAAATGCATTTTCACCGTGTTTCTGAACTATTTCGGAAGTTCCAAATCTCTAGCTAGTCGGGAAGTTAGTTAAATAATTTTTCTGTTGAATCATGTAAACGCTGCTGAAGGCAGCAGGTATCCGAAACAGTTGGCTGAAAATAAATAAAAAATGCATTGTCAACGTGTTTTGAGCTTTTCTGAAAGTTTCAAATGTCTAGCTAGTCGGGAAGTCAGTTAAATTGCAAGATTTGTTCAAACCGTTTTTGAGTTATTACCGTTTTTTGATACATTTTGGCCATTATGAACCTAATTTTCCTAAATATCTCCAAAACGGAGAATCATACAAAGTCCAAAAAGGGAGGTGCACAACTAGATGTTATAACAAATCTATGTACCAATTCGCAACTTTCTACGTCCAACCGTTTTTGAGTTATGCGACATACTCACACACACACACAGACACACATACATACAGACGTCACGAAAAATCGTGTAAAGTCACTTATATCTCTAAAACGAGAGCTCGTGTTAAGACGACACTTGCAGGTGTACAACTAGACATCATGACAGTTACACGTATAAATTGACAACATTCAGGGATCATTCGTTTTCGAGCAATGTGAAATATAAATTCATTTCGCAAATCGGGATTACTATACTTCCTTATACTTTGTATAAGGAAGTAAAAAAAAAAAAAAAAAAAATGTGCGACTCCATTTTTGTTTTACCTCACAAATAAGGTTGTAACAGTCCAACAGTGCTGGAAATTGTCTCTCACACTTAAACAAGGGTTCAATCACTTATAGTTCAGTGTTAGAATAGTTGCGACATCCGTCATATTTAAGGGTAATAAGAAACATCAGCGTGTACTCTTTCAAATTAATCACCCTGTATATGCAGTCTTTTGTATTACAAAAATTGTCACATCTGAAATCTACTTTTTATTTTAGCAACATTTTGTAGTTAAAAGCAAATTTCTACAATTGATTGTTTAATGATAATCGCTTCAATATCTGCTTTGAATCAACCAGTATATATATTATATAAATAAAAACATATATAAGAATATGTAACCATATTACATCCTACGATTTTTCAGCAAAATTTAAAATTTTACTATTTTTTAGTTTTCTTCTACGGAAACAATCAACAAAAAACAAGTGCGGCAATAATTTTTTATAGTTCTACAAATTTATTGACAAATTGAATTTCTGAAAGAATAATAACATAAGTATGTAACATTTACAATGATTTCTAAACAAAGCGAAATATTTAGTAAAGGAGAGTGTAGATTTATTTATTTATGAAGAAAAAACTCTTTTGGAATCATGTTATAACTCGAGTTCTCATTTTGGTAGAAAATATAATGCAGTCTATATATTTTAAAATATAAGTATATCGTTATAGTCAAAACAAGAAAGTATCAGCAATTTATTTTAGAAAACAGACAACATTTGTCTTAATATTTCGTTGAGGGGCTTGAAATAAACCGAGTTAGGAATATCTTTTTTGTTGTTGTTGTTGTTGTTGTTGTTATTTTTAGAGAAAACCGAAACACAGATTTGGATTGAAATATTTACATTTTATTTTATTATTAAAGAAATATTTAGGGAGAATTGCACTTAATTCACTTTTCAAAACTATCACGATTGATATTATGTTAAGTTTCACATTTTAGTAAAATTATTTTTTTTATTCTATTTCAGAAAAAAAAAATAATAAATAAATAAAATGTATTAGAGACGAAAGCATACTTAAAAAAATGATTTTTTGCAGTTTTAGTTATATAAAAATCAAGGCTACGACGTTATAACACTCACTTTTTTTTTCCCGATTCGATAAAATGTAATCTTTCAACTAAATAAAAGAAAAATTGATTTGTTTAAATTTTAATGAATTGTGTATTGTTTGTAAGCTGTAGTATTCCATTTTCAACAACATTAATTTTAATTACAAACACCTTTAAAAATAACATTGTATATCATATTCTGAAACGTAATATACTGTGTACTGCTTAAAAATTTCTAAATATCTTCACAATTTATAAATAAAATTTTTCGTAGATTTATGTAACATTTGCATAAAAAGTTGATTTTTGGAAAAGAGTTTAATATTATTAGTTAATAGTGTAATATTAGTTATTTTTCTAGAGAATGCGTCACATTAGAAATCTCAGAATTTCGTGGAAATCAATGTTTGTTTTCTTTTTCAGAAATATAAATGTTTAAAATAATCTCACAACATTTAAGTGTACGTAATCATAACACATTTGAACTTCAAAGAAGAATACTTTATGTCGAGAAATTTCTGTTTAATACTTTTTTCATCATCTTCTGTGACCGGCATTTTCCTAAATTTTCACAGTGATTTTCAGATAAAATCTATAACAAAAAAATAATGATAAGAATAATAATAATTTGTCTATAAAAATAATTTATCTGCAAATAATAATAATTTGTCTACAAATAGTAACATATAATTAAAACTTCTTTTAAGAAATATGTAACAGGGAAAAAGAAAAGTGTTTTTTTTTTTTCTTTTTTTTTTAATCCCATACCATACAATTTGTAGATAAGCCATTTGCTTGTTTTTAGGTATTGCTTGTGCAGGCTACCCTCTAAAAACGATAATTAAAGCAATTTTCAACACTGTGCAGCAAAATGGAAATATAATATAAATTAATATTTTAAGATGTTTTACTTTTTGCTATTAAAAATATCTATTATATTATTTCTAATAACTTTAAATATATTATTTCAGATTAAAAAAATAAAGAATATACTTTTTTAATATTATATTTTGTTTTATCAAACTTAAATTATATAAAATGAGTAAAACGAATGCAATTGTTTATGATGAATAAAGTAAAATTTACCTTGTAACACATTAAATTATTATACTGTGGGAAACATTTTTTTCTATATTTCCCCTATACACCTTCATGCAGTATACATAATTTCTATTAAAATTATTCTTCTATTCCCGGGAGGTAAGGGACCATTTTGTGCCCATTTTGTGAAAAGCGATAGCATCATGTCCTTTATTTACATTTTATGATTTTTATAAAGACATTAAGCACAATTTTCCAAATACTATAAAGTAGATAAGACACAGGAATATAAAACATGTTCATTTTCTTTATTCAGGACAAATGTATTTCCCTTATTACATGAATGACGTGTTAACTTTTTTCCCAAAATGGACATATGATGTCTTTTACCTCCGGTGTACTGATTTATAAAAATTACTTCCGAAAATGAATGCAGGCGATTCCGTCACAGAGAATTATAAAACTAAACGATGAAAGAAAATCAATTTTATTCTATACAAAAGATATCTTAATCAATGTGTCCCTGACCCCCCCACACGCACGAAATTTCTTTATTTATTTTTACTTTTCTTTGAGAAGTTTTAACAAAATTTCTTTATGCACATTTATACAAATGTTTGCCCTAAACTGTCAAAATAATTTTTTGAAAAGATTGGCTTGACATTGCCACCTATTGAGTACATCATTGCTAAATGTATTCAGGATTAGATTAGATCAAAGTCTAAATAAATGATACGTTCGTTAATTTTGTTTAAATGACACTTTTTAAATGGACAAATCGTGTTTAGTGCAACTCAAAACATGTAAATATATTGAAAATCGGAGGTCAAATATTATAGCTAATTCATTATTTTCTTCTTATGTGTGTTGATAAGAGTAAAAATAAATGAAAACAATATTTACATCACCTGCATTTGACGGCGATTTTATAAAATTTTGAAAAAAAATTAAATATATATATATATATATAAAAGTAACAAAAAATCTGAATTATTTTTTAAAGATAAGATTAAAACTTTTATAGAGAAAACGTGCTCGGAATATAATCACAATGCAGTGTTTTATGCAAATTATCAATCATAACAAAATTTTCTCAGGAATAAGATAAAATTAAAAGAAATGTATAAATAATAATAAAAAAAAATCTAAGTAATACTGTATTTTTTATATGACTAGAAAATATGTGTATGTGTAGAGAAATACTTATTTTGCTTTCAAGAATTTAAGGTATGCACACACACACACACACACACACACACACACACACATATATATATATATATATGTTTGCATGTTAAGAAAAAATATCAGACTTTGAGTTTCCATGTGTAAATTTAATAAAAAAAATAGTTTGATTCAAATAGTAAAAAATATGCAGTTTAAGTACTTGTATATTCAACAATTCTGAATACGTTCAAACATACAATTTTTTATTTATTTATTTATTTTTTATCTGCATTGCAAATTTTTTCTCCATTAGGTAAATACATAAAAAAAAAAATAATAATAATAACAACAATAATAATAATAATAATAATAATAATAAAGTTTATGTAAATTTTATGTCACATATTACACAACATAAAGCAAATTTACTTTAATTGATAAAAAACAATTAAAAAATGTGAATTAGGACATAAATCTTAATTTTAAAATATATAATTATTATTTTTAAAGCATTAGTGTGAAATCTAACGAACTGCACAAGTTAAACATATATATATATATATATATGTAAGTGTGTGTGTGTGTGTGTGTGATTCTAGCCTAATATGATTTACTATTTATAATGTCTGAAAAAATATCAGAGTTCGAAGCCATTTTATCTAGACACTTTAAGAAATTAGATTTTTTTTTTCTTTTTTGCTATAACTGTTCTCTCAGATACGCAATTTACTAAGAAGCCTTTCGAAACTTTCAAATTTAGACATGTTGTCAAACATCTAGAAAATTACTTCAGAAATTATCTCGAAACTTTGGGAGTATAAAGAACATGCTACACCTCATTAAATATTGCAAAGTTTTGTCTTTAAGAGGAAAATGAACCAGTAAAAAATTAAAGAAAATTCAAAATGTTTTTCATTACCCTGTAAAACGTTAATGTTTGAAATGTGTTTTGACTGTAGCATGTGAATAAAAGAAATGCAAAAAAATTAGATATCTTACGATATGTGAACATTTTTACTAAATGATTTTTACTGCGCATGTGCAAGCTTAAAAAAATCTTTTACATATTTTAATAGCAAAAAGTAGTGAACTACTTACATGAAAACTCCAAACAAATATCGACAAAATTCAAAAAAGTTATGAGAGACCTAAGGAACAGAATTTGAGTTCTCAAAATAAAAGTTAAACTATAAAGGGATTTCCTAGGATTTTTATTTTTAATTCAATCTATATCCAGAGGTAAAAGAGTATTCAACATTTGTAAATATGTATTAATACAACCACTATTAGTTTTTTTTTTTTTTCAATAAAATGAATTTATGATCCTTCTATAACACACAACTTTTTAAATTTACATGATATATGCTTTGGATTTCATATAAGTAGCTCAATACTTTTGGCTATCCAATTATGCAAATCAAACTTTTATGAAGCTTGCGCATGCGTAGTTCAAAATTATTTATTACTATTTTTTTTTTCTTTTTTAACCGTAATATTTCCATAAATATTTGTCTTTGCATTATAAAAATTTATATAGGTATTTAAATACATCCTCATAATTACATGCTGTAACCATAACGTATTTCAGGCATAACATTTTACAGGAAATTCCAAAAGTTTTGTTTGTTGTTTAATTTTTTACTGCTCCCTTTTCTCTCTTCAAGACAGAAATAAATTACCGAAATATATATGATATAACAAATTTTTTATGCATCAAAATTTCAGAATGGTTTCTTAGATATTTTAAGATTTTCTACATATTTCACACAACATATAAATTCTTAATTGTCCAAATACTTATTCGTAAACAGTGTACATCATTATCGTATTATTAAAGTAATGTGTTGTGGTAAAAAATATAAAAAGATAGAAAATACTGTATGAGAATAAGGGTTGCCTTTTCTCATCTGTTAAAGTGTGCGGAAAAATGAACAGAGAATTCGAGATATTTACAAAAATTTATAAGTATTTACATTTGTAGGTAATAAATATGAAATCAAAGAATTTACCTAAAATATGTTAAAAATGCTCTTTAATTTTTGCATCATTAACAGTTGCAAAAACTTTAAAATATTGACTCTTCATAACAAGTTCTGACACGAATTGAAAAATCAAAAGTCTATGAAATGCAAACAATTTAAATTACGTTATTACTAAAATTGAAATATGCGGCATTCCTTGCGTGAAGGATCAAAATTGTGATAGCATGTCTCCTGACCACCTGTAGAGGTGAGTCCCAGGCCGTCGCCAATTGCCCACTACGCAGCACTAGTGATACAAGAAACCCAACCAACCAACCAACCAACTAAAATTTTAATGAAAATTTTAATAATAATAATAATGATAATAATAAAAGCACTATATTATTAAGAATATGGGAACTGTATGTTACATATATTAGAAATAAAAGAATTATTAATATTATATTATGTTCTCTTCACTTTAATTGTTTTCAATAATTGCGTTTTAAAAAATATTTTCATGATATATAAATTAATCACACATTTTTAAAGTCTGCTGTTTAACTCAACAATCATTAAACTAGTATGTTGTGGCCACCACAAGACTTTCTTCTATATTTTCCTGTACAAATTCATGCAGTAACAATAAAAAAAAAAAAAAAAGGATTTTTTTCAGTTTTTTTTTTTTCGTTAAAAGTAAAAAAAATCAATAACTTTGTTTTAAATTACCACATGTTTATAGTTCAACCATTCGTTTTAAAGGTATTGACGAGACCTTTCGAAAGATACCGATCTTGAAAATTTACACCCCCCTCCGTCGGGGGGGGGGAAGCGATGCCCCAATTTTTTTTCCGAATTAACTACTACTATTATCAATAATTCATGTTAATTTCACAATCACAGGTTAAGAATAACTCTCATTATGTACATTTATACGAAATTTTTTCCTATACAGCCATGTTAAAAATTTAGAAAAAATACGATCACAGCGCCACCTTTTGAGCGATTGATCCCCAAATCTAATCAGCCTCAGTTTATGTCAGGGGCCAACTAAATACGAAGTCTGGTTAAATTTCGTTAAAAAAAAAAAAAAAAAAAAAAAAAAACGATTTATTTCTGTTTTTTTTTTTTTTTTTTTTGTTAAAAGTAAAAAAAATCGATAACTTTGTTTTAAATTATCACAGATTTATAGTTCAACCATTCGTTTTAAAGGTATTGACGAGACCTTTCGAAAGATACCCATCTTGAAAATTTACTCCCCTCGAGGGAGGACTTCCCCCCCAGGGGGGGGGTGGCGGGGCTCCTACGCATACAAAATTTTTTTCCCAGTTGACTATCTCTATTATAAATAATTCTTGTAAATTTCATAATGATTACTAAAAAATAATTCTCTTTATGCACATTTATACAAAATTTTGTCCTATATCACCATGTTAAAAATTTCGAAAAAGCGGGATGGCAACGCAACCTGTACGACAATTTTTACCAAAAGTTGATAGGCACTAATTTATGTCAAGGTGCAACTACATACAAATTTGTATGAAATTCTGCGCAGTAGCTCTTGAGATACAGTTGCCACAAAATTTTGTCACACACACACACACACAGACAGACAGACAGACAGACAGACATTTTCTAAAAATGGTCAAATCGTGTTCTACAGCTCTCAAAACGTGTAAATTCATCAAAAACCCGAGGTCGAAAATTTTTACGAATCCAATACTTTCTCTATATTACATATAGAAGAAAGTAAAAATGACAAATAATTATAATGTATTTTTATGATGAAAAATGATAAATACTTATTTTTTGCCTTTGTTTTGGCTTTCATAAACCTATCCTTTTAAATAAATAAATAATATACAATATATAAATAAATAAATAAATGAAAAATACGTATTTGATTTGATTTTAGATGAGGTTTAAAAAAAAATATTTATTTTGAAATTTTACTTTTTTTTTTTTTTTGTCTAATATAAAAAGCATGGAATGCATTTTATTACTACTACATTAGGATTTTTTAAAATAATTTATAACTTATTATTAAAAATAATGTATTAATAAAATTGAAAGATATATTTTCAGTTATGTTTCACTATATTTATAGGGTGGTCCAAAGTAACACAAGAAATAATATATATATATATATATATATATATATATATATATACAGTCGGTAACAAAAGTGTCCGAACACTAGCAAAAATTCCTATGTAAAAAAAGTACACTTCATTCGTTTTTGTTAAATAAATCCTTATCGAATCCTGTTTTCAGTCAGTGTAAGAATATGATTCGATAAGGATTTATTTAACAAAACCGTGTGAAGTGTACTTTTTTTACATAGGGATTTTTGCTAGTGTTCGGACACTTCTGTTACCGACTGTATATATATATATATATATATATCATTCAAAACTTATTGACCGTAGTACTATGTGCTTTTCACTGCAATACATAGAAAGACTTGGGTTAAATTTTTGAAATCAAAGTGGCGCTTTTATTGTCAAATTATTATTATTTTTTTTAAATTGACGCAGAACATTCAACAACGTAACTAGGACTGTACATGCTCAATGTGACTGACATCATTCATTAGAATGACCGACGTACGTTTCGCAAAGGTAATTCTCCTAAACAAATCTTAAAAAATCGAAATATAGGGATATTCGATCAAGCAGTTTGAAAATAAAAAAGAATAAACGTGTTCAGGGTTTTCTGTGGTTTTTTCTGAAACTCCCGTACTGAATTTAACGGCTTACATCAGTTTAAAAGTTCGCAATAAAATTACAGTAAGATATATCTCAAATGATGTATTATAAGTAATTTAATCATAATTAGAATTGGAGATATTGTAATAAAGAGATTCTGGGTGTTCTGTGGATTTCTCTGAATCTCCCGTACGGAATTTTATTTCTATGCAATTCTAAAAGTCGCCAATTTTTATATTGTACTAATAAGTAAGCATAATTTTATCATATAACAAACAAATTCATTTGCTTAGTTGTAATAATATGTTAAACCATTTGTTTCTTTGTATTATAGTTTTTCAATTGATTGATTATTGATTCTATCAACTAATTTGCTGTTTACTTGATTGTATTAACATGATTCTTTGGATATCGAAAAATAAATATATAACATTATGTCAATTTTCTTAATTGCAATAATATTTTAAACCGTTTTTTCTTTGTATTGTAGTTTTTCCATTGATTGATGATTGATTCAGTAAACTAATGTGTTGATTGTCCGTTTGTATTAACTTCATTTTTTAGATATCAATAAATAAATAAATAAACAACATTTTATTTAAGCGTGCAGAAACGTTGTTATTGTTTCGCCAAAAGTCTTATTTTCGCTTTAACGAGTGTCTAGTAGGTAATATGAGTGTCTAAACGGTAATGGTGCGGTAATGAGTGGTAATGAGTGGTGTCGGTAATGAGTGTCGGTCGGTCGATTATCTAGAGAATTCGCAGATTACCTAAGTAATTTGAGAATGAAACAATTTTCCGCACTTTCACGGATCACCCTAGTTAATGGTCAAATTACCTAGCAAATCTGCAGGTTAACTGATTACTGCATTTTATTGGTAACATATAAGCATTTTTTAATTATTCTTTTGTTTTAAATCATTTATCATTAACTGTGATGCTGAAAAAAAAATTATGATATGCATAAAATTAGGAAATATTATATGATGCTTCAAACTAAAAATAATTTTTTTCTAGAAAGTTTCACTTTCAGTAAAATATTCTGAGAAATAGAGAATGAAACTCAGGATGAACATATTGCTGATATTTAAAGTGCGATGGAAATAGAAAAATATTAGCTCTCTTTGCAAAATTGTCTTAGAATAAAAATAATCGACAAAAGATGCTTCAGGAATAATTTTTTGAATTCTTTTTCAGAAATAAACTCTACAATTTCGAGATTGGAAAAAAATTTCATGTGTGAAAAATAATGAACAATTTCAGTGGGGAAAATATGTTCTTACATTTATTAATAGCCTATTCCATCTTTTTTTACGCAGAAAAGTCTCTTTGTTGGACGAGTATTTCTACAATACCAGATTCAAGTACTTTTTTTTTTTTTTTAATACTAAAATATTTTGTATACTCTATCGCAATAAATTTCACATCTTATAAAATATCTGCTGACTTGTAATTCTAAACATTTACGACAAAAAAAAAAAAAAAAAAAAAAAAATTACTCAATCTTAGAATACATTCTAAAAATTCATGGAAAAGAGTTTTCAAAAGCATATGCTAATAAATTTTTTAAATTAGTAATGCTAACACTTTAGTTTTTCGATCATTCTAAATGCGAGTTTCTTTAATTTTGAATTTGTAAAAATTCATCATATTGCCCTACACATTTATTTAAGTTAAAATCTAAATTGGTTCCTTAAAATGTTAGATTTATGATTTTTTTAGGTTTTAAGCTTATAACTTTGATTTATATTTTGACACAATAATTTAATGTACTACGCGAAGTTTCATCATAAATGAATAGTACGTACTCAATACAGTCGTATCTCGTTAACATATATCTGAAGGGGTAAAAATGTTCATGTTATCAGTAGTTCATGCTATCATTAACTATTCTTCATATAACTAAACTAAACTTGCTTGACACGAAGTGTGGAAATAGTGCATGCTAAAAGTAATTCACGTTAAGCGTGCTCACGTTAACGAGTTTCAACGGTATTTGCGTGTTTCTACCTCTTATATACATCTATGCAAATTTTCATCATAACTGAATAGTATGTGCTAATTTTTTGCGTGCTTGTACAAATTCTCAAAAAATTATGCATCTGGTGAACGTAATGTATTAGAAAAAAATAAAACATGTATCTGAAGCAAGGGGAAAAGCTATGCAGTCTATTATCTAGAAAGTTAGAGACGAATCTAAACTTTGAAATAAAGCAAATAATTGATCTTAAGATGGCAAAAATATTACAAAAGCTTTAAAAACAACTGAATAATCAATCAAGAAATCACTAAAATGTGTACAATAATACGATTCTTGTTAGAACACAATTGTGACGTACGATCACGTGATTCTGAACTTCTACCCTTTTTTGTAAATACTTTTTTGTAAATCCTTTTTTGTCACCCAACGGTAAATCCATAAAATAAAAATTTAAATTTAAATTCACTTCTCTTTCATTTATTCTATCGTATTTATTTTATTAAAAATTATCATGTTCAATAATGTTATTATTTTATTATAAATGAAAAGTGAAAGATAATAAAGAATTAAATTAAACTAAATTGATATACGGCTCTATCACCATCGCGTGCTTATGATTATTCTTGAAAACAAGATATTCGAAGTTTGAAATTTTTACCTATGTTTCTACCTTCCTATCTATCTATCTATCTATCTGTATATATCTATATCTATATCTATATCTATATCTATATCTATCTATATATCTATCTATCTCTCTATCTAAATATATTTATATTTATATGTATATCATTTCAAAAGTAATTTTTTATCTGATCTTAAATTCTAAGGACGCAAACAATTTGGAATGAGATATAAGTACAGAATAAGAATATTCATAAAGTTATATGAAAACTACTTTAAAACATCTAGGCGGATCAAATATGTAAAACTTGGTTCAGATTACACATGATCTGTTACTATTATTCAAATAATCATCTTTGTATGCAATATTGATGTTGCAATAAATTAGAAAAAAACGACGGATCAAGTTGAGGAACAGTAAAATCCAAGATATATTTAGAGATTCTGGCACTGCTCTCTTGTATGCACTATAGAATTTACATAATTCATCATTATTTTGTAAGTTTGTTATAACATGTGATTCTGTGGATCCTAATATTAATTTACAAAAGAATATTTTCAGTGAATTTAATAGCATATATATATTTTTTTTATTTTTTGTACACATTTGTATTCGAACATTAACGAAAGTTTACATAATTTATTTTTCGTGAATTCATTGTAAGTGTTAACATTTCTCGTATCCAACAGTTCTGAAATAACGAGCGAGGGAAATTATATAAACTACCTGGATTTTGTATATTTCCTAATGTACGTGTAACAATAGATTCAAAATTTACATATCGATGACTTTTAGTACTATTTTTCTTTCTTTGCAGAAAACATATACGCATGTCTTTATATGAAATTTAGTTTCTTTCCATTCATTCGATTTAGATGCAGATGGATCCAAACCGGGATAGTTATTTTATGATTACCCTGCATTTGCAGATAAGTTTTGCCTGTTAATTGTTAAGAAAAAAAATAACTGATTTTTTCAACGTAGTTTTCCTGATAGCTAACCAGACATACAGGAATTAAATGTAGAGAACTTTGTACGTCACAATTTTTTACCTGCATAAAATATTAAGCAAATAAGCTCTTTATTAATTCGGAGTCTTTGTACTAGTTAGGTGTTTAACGTTAGAGGTGTCTGCACCTCTTTAACTTATCTGTGTGAAATTTAAGTGCGAAATACCTAAAAAAAATATTCGAGTGTTTAGTATTGCGGACATGCAATTCAACGGATGGACGCAGGTGAAAGATACACTATTGGGGCTACAGGAATGAGAGTCTCAAAATGTATAAAATTGCAATTAAAATAGATCTCTGAATGGGAAAAGACTATGAAAAAGCATGTCGGAGATCGTAGATGGAGCACCCCAACACCAAATTATCGATATGTAATATTATAGAGAAAAAGGAACATGATTCTTATTTCAAGTAAGATAGCTGCAATGCTTGAAACTATTATCTGTACACCGGTATCTCCCAGAGCTATTTTTCGGTGATTAAATCAGGGGCGTTGCATACGATAAAAGCTTATTAAATACATTCATTCTAAAAAGCCATTGTAGAAAATAATTGCGTTGATGCAAGCTATATGATTTTGGGGGTCAGCAACAGTTGCGTTCTTCGTCCATAGTTATGATCCCGGACGAACTCCTCTTCACTATAATAAGTGATTTTGTAAAATAGTTAACGTAGAAGAAAATGGAAATAAGTTACACACCACAAAATATTCATGAAACTAAACGGTACAACTGTATTTTGATGATGTTTGTTTTCATGGTAAGAAGGCGTTACGCGCAATGATAAAACACCACAACTTACAATGAGGTGTTGTTATATTGCAACGTGATTATTCCGGATCATACTTATATTTAGAGTGCGGTAGTCCCAGAAGTTTTGTTTACGACAGGCATTGAGCGCAAAACACTGGACCGCTAAAGTATGGTAAACACCAGAAAGTTAAAAAAAAAAAAAATAAATAAATAAAAGTAAAGTAGGAAATGTTTTTCTTTTTCGCTGGACTTCAATGCTATACTGCATATTGGGGAGGCTCTTGGAAGACGTGTTTAACGCACCCTCCTTGAACCATGCAAGAAATGAAAAACACCATGTGATAGAATTGAAATAATATATCCCAAGTATACATGAATTGTTTACAGGGCGACATAAATAGCAGATGCAAAATGTGCACTGTTGTCCTAAGAAGACATATTCCTTACTAATACATTGTATATCTTACCTTTCCAATTGTAAAGTACATTTTTTTTTTTTTTTTAACTGTGATATTTTTCTGAAAGGTGAAGTTTCTTATGGGTGACCTGTGTTTACATATACATTCATTTTACTAACCTGCTTTCCATATTCCGTAATCGGTGTTATTTGGCATGCTAAATAAAACAATTGACATGTGCTTAGTTTCATATATTCAGAATTGCAGGTTATTTTATTTAAAAAAAAAACAATAGCGATTGTAAAGTAGCCTTATGAAATAAACTAAGTGATTACAGTAGCTCAATTGAAAGAAATCATCCTAAAAAAATGCCAGATCAAATATTCGACAACAGAAATGACAAAATTGCGAGCTTTGAAAAAACAAGAACCTATGGGAGTATTGTAGGTAGGTGGCTATGTAGATAAGATTAACTAAAAGAAAACGATAAAAGTTAAGTTTCAATCTCGAAAGTTTAAGAAAAATAAATGAAATTTAATATAATCTTCATAAATTTATACAGATATATGATTCTAAACCTTCTTATAAAAACGACTTTGTCGCTTCGTCTCTTACATCTAATTTTAAGACTTCCTTTGCGCAATAATATAGAAGATTTTCTCAGTTACTAGGCGAGAAAGGATATTGCAGAGAACGAAATGGATAAGCGAAAACTATGTGCATTTTCTATAGAAAAAAAATATTACATATGCTGTAAGAGTAAGTTTATTAATGGTCTTTAACACGTTGGAAAAGTTTGTCAATCATGTTCAAAAAATATTGTTCACAGTTTGATTATATATATATATATATATATATATATATATATATATATATATATTCATGTACGTTCTGTATTTTATTATTTCTTGATAAGTCTCACTCAATTCATTTGCAATATCTCATAAATTATTATTGTTATTAGTCTATTATAAGTATATATATATATTCTCTTACCCATATATATGATAGAGAAAGTATTGTTTTTGAGGGAAACTTTTGAAATTGTGTTTTTGTTTTATTTACACGTTTTGAAGGCACGTGAATCCGAAAAATAAGTTTTTATTGGTTGGTGTATGTGTTTGTATGTCTCTCTGTGTGTGTGTGTTATTATTAGTGTATCTCAAGAACAAATAATAGCACAATATCCAAACCTTAGTATTATAAATTTGTATACATGGATGCTACACTAAACTTTTCGCTGAGTTCAAGCAAATGGTTCCTGTACAGGCACATCCAAGAGACTTCAAATACATTATGTGTATGGGGAAAATGATGATAAGTACTGCGCAACGTGCATACACTGGCTTAAAGGAAAACAGAAACAATAAATTTAATTAAGAAATTTATTCATCAATCTTGACAGTTAATTTCAGAAAGTTTTGGAGTGTAAGGCTGATTTTTTTATACCAACTATGAGAAAAATATCAGAGCCGGGAATCGAACCCGGGCTTTCCGCTTTACGTGCGGATGCTCAAACCATTGAGCTACCCTGGCTGATTACCAGCCAGACATTTCTCACGTAACATTCGTTCGCAAAGAAAGTGGAAGGCCCGGGTTCGATTCCCGACTCTGGTATTTTTCACATAGTTGGTATGAGAAAAAAAAAAAAAATCAGCCTTCCACTCCAAAATTTTCTGAAATTAACTTTCAAGGTTGATGAATAAATTTCTAAATTAAATTGAAATTTCGTGGTCTATTGGAGTTGTGCCATGAATATTAATGTCACTTGATATAGCTGTGTTTACAGACTCAGTGACTTTGCCAACGAATGTTACGTGAGAAATGCCTGGCTGGTAATCAGCCAGGGTAGCTCAATGTTTGAGCATCCGCACGTAAAGCGGAAGGTCTGGGTTCGATCCCCGGCTATGGTATTTTTCGCGTAGTTGGTAAAAAAAAAAAAAAAAAAAAAAAAAAATCAGCCTTGCACTCCAAAAATTTCTGAAAGAAACAATAAAGTTTATTATATACATAGAAGTATGTTTTGTGTAAATAGTTGTATGGAAACCATTCATCGTTCATTTATAGGGGTTGCCCAAATCATTTGTATATATTGCGACTATACTTCAAAATTGCTGGAATCGTAAATCCCTTTGTGTTAGATGTTTTCTAGTAAAATTAAATTTAAGTACATATCATTGTTTATAGTGCATATTGATTATAGACGATATATAGGGCTACCAAAATTTAGGCTAAACGTCCTTTTCTATTGAATGTAACTGATGAAGTGCCTTGCTAAATTTTATTATGTCGAAGAACACTGCTGAAGAAGCAAATTTAATTTTCCATACACGTACTGTAAGCAAAGTAATTTTCGGCCTTCCAAATTTGTTTTATGGGAAAAAATCACGTTTTGAGGGGCCTTGCTTGAAAAAGTCCAATTTTCAGCGGTTGATCTTAAAAAGAAATAGCTGCAAGAAATTCAAATTTGCTGTTTTGAAGTCCATATTAGGGGTCCACTAACTTTGAAGGCAAATTAATAAAAGCTTTGAATTTTTTATTTATTATTGTTATTATTTTTTTTTACTATTACATGAAGTGAATGGGGCTTAAGGGGGTGGGGGGCGACAGCCCCTTTCACAAAGAGTTATATGTCAAAAATCTGTATCTAAATCTATTTTAGATTATTTTAAAAATACATTGAAATTTATTATTTTACGCTGTTATTCTTAAAAATTAATTTGCAACGTACCTTTAAACAGTGCGCGAAAAAAGTATAAGGAAAACATTTAATTGCATGAAAACAGGCTTTATTTCCATTTCACCTAAATGAAATTTTTATATTTCTTACTTCTGCTTCATAATTTTGTGATAACACTTATACCACATAAAAAACATAATTTAGCTTCAAAATATTGATTTTACAAAATTTAGCATTAAAGGAAATACGGAAAAAATTATAAGGACATGTTCTAAAATACTTAAAAAATGTTTCAATAATCAAGAAAACTACCTTTTTTTTCTATCACTTGAATAAGCCGAGAGGTCATGGATCCTGAAAGATCTTTTAAAATGTCCACCGATATTTTTTCCCATTCGTCTTTGATAGCGACGACAAGATCTTGTGTACATTGATACTGTGTGCCGTTTTTATAAACTTCTCGGGCTAGAAGTCCCCATAAGTTTTCGATTGGATTAAGATCGGGTCTTCTCGCCGGCCAGTCAAGTAAATTTACAGAATTAGCTTCAAACCAGAGTTTTGCGCTCTTAGAAACGTGTATCGAAGCATTATCTTGCTGAAAAATATAGTCCCCTGAAGTAATTAGTGGCGCTTCAGGTAACAAACTTTCTCCTAACATATCAACATACCTGTCCGTATTCATTTTACGGTTGATGAATACAATTGGAGTGGTTCCATTTGCCGCAAAAGCGCCCCATACCATAACCGAGCCACCACCATATTGACCCCTGGAAAACACTTCCTTGGTCTTTCGCAGATCATACCAAAAATAACGAAAACCAGCAGGTCCATCAAGATTGAATTTTTTTTCGTCCGAAAAAATTACATCAGCCCACTTTTGACCAAGAGAAATGTATTTTTTGGCAAAGTCAACTCTTCTTTTCTTATGATGATTTGCAAGAGGGGGGCGTGACACTAATTTCCCATAAGAAACTTGAGGATGTTTACTCAAAACATTTTGAACAGTCCTTGTTGAGCATGGTAAACTCAAATTTTGTCTAACTTCATTTGCGGTTTCTTTTTTCTCGCAAGCTCTCCTTAAAATCATTCTTTTTTGTCGACGAGTGAGAATTTCTGGTCTTCCAGTTCGCTTTTTCATACCATACATCCCAGGATTTCTTAGAAAATTATAAACCACCGTTTTAGATCTCTTTATTCTTTTTGAAATTTCCCATCCACTTAATCCACATTCTCGAAAAGCAACAATTTTTCCTTTTTCAGTGTGAGAACGTTGAGTTCCTTTGGGCATCGTTGAAAATTTCACACTGAAAGTCGCCGAGTGGGAAATTCTTTTCGCAAATGAATCATTTAACTCGGAATTGTCATTTTATGCTTTCAGATATGCATTTTTTTAAATAATTACTGGAGAAAAAGCAATGTCCTTATACTTTTTTCCGTTTTCATTTAGGTTTAAAAATCAAAATTTAAATTTTAGCAGATTTAAAATTGAAAATTTTAATTACTTTACGCATGAAATATTTTAGTTTTACTTCTTTTTTTTCTGCAGAAATTTGCATACGATTCTGTAAACAAGGCTTCTAGATTTGGCGATTTTTCGCGTGTCCTTATAATTTTTTCGCGCACTGTAATATTGAATTGTAATGTAAGAGAAAGTCATGTGATTGATTCACCAATTTATTTTTATAACAATTAAGAAATGTTTTAAAGTATTTACAGTAATTCTGATATATATATATAACTTTAATTATCCAAAAATAAGCTTTGTTAAGAAAATCGTCAAATAAATCATAAATCCTTTTAACCCATGTTTTGAACTACTCAGCGCTCAATGAATTTGATTTTATTCTTACTTTTCTGTGTAAAACTTCGAAATAAAAATAAAAATAAAGTAAAAATAAATAAAAATAAAAATTTCACTTATTGTTTGGGGCAAACATTTAAAAACTTTTTCGTATCATATTCGTTTTTCTGAGTTCGTACATAGTAGTTATAATAAAACAAAACTGAAAAAGGATAATAAGAATGAAGTATATTAACGATCAAAGCTTCTCGGGTTACGCTCAGGTAGTTAACAGCGTGGTAAGTACGTGACGTTTTTTTATAACTGTGGTAACATAGGGCTAAAATCTTTTTTGATTAGAATTTTTATAAATTTTCTTTTTCATATACAAATATTTTTTTAATATAATTTTCATTTTTTTTTCTATTCTGCTTGCTGAAATGAATATTTGATAAAACAAAATATCACATTTCTTCAATAATAATAATTAAAAAAAAGCAGCTGCTTAAAAGCCTATTTTTTTCTATTTCTATACAAGAGTCTCTACAAAACTATTGCAAGGAAAAATAACTTTCTAGTACTGTTGAGTCCTTTCCTTAGTACAAATACAAATGTGATAGAGTCTGTTATGTATGATTTCTGCTGAATAGGCGATGATGGAGGAAAGAAGCGTTTGTACGTGCTTTGGACTTTTATGTTTCTAAAAGACAAACAGATGTTGCAAAATTTATTCTTAGTCCTTATTTTGTATTAACGTACTAACAGATATATGTTGCTCGGAGAATTTTTTATGTATGTTACGATTTTAAATTCGTATCAATACCCTTTTCTTACATATATATATATATATATATATATATATATACTACTTACAGAAATAAATATTTAATACACATTTTTATTTTTTTTTCTAGAAACGAAAATAATGCTTTTTTTTTTTTATTTATTTTTTTTTTTTTTAATCTCTGTCTTGATATAGATTCTACAAACATCCAACGAAAGAAAACAACTTTGCTGTGCTATAGGATTGCTTCTTTTATAGAAATACAAATGTAATGCCGTCATTTCTACACCATTTCTACTGAAAATTCAATGATGGCGTAATAAAGTGTTAGTACGTGATCTGGATGAATATGTTTTGTAAAATCAAATAGATGTTGTAGAACTTATTCTTCGTTCTGAGTGCTTTTCCGCATATTAACAGTTAAGTGTTGCCAGGAGCATTTGTGTTTTAAGAATATATATATATATATATATATATATATATAATGTTTAATATTTTTAGTGAAGAAATATATTTAAAATAATAAAAACCATATAGGTAATAAAAAAAAAATAAAAAAAAAAAGTTTTAATTATAATTTTCAATGTCACTTTTGCAATATTTAACAAAAATACAATAATTTTTTGTTTATATATTCTTTGTTTATAACTGTCGTTTCTTAAATTCAAAATTTCTGTGATATAAACGAACTTTTTCTTTATATCATATGTATATATATATATATATATATATATATATATATATATATATTACAAATTTATAAACTTTGTAAAAGGAAAATTTTTAATTGTTTAGTTATTAAGATGCTACATTTTATTCACGCTATATATATGTTTTTTTTATTTTATTTTTATTTATTTATTTATTTCTAATTACTTAGTAAAAGCAGAATATTTTTATTTATACTTCCAGTCTCCTTCGTTTTGATTTTTTTTTTTTTTTAACATTCTACGATATTACCCTTTGTATTCCAAGTTGTAGTTAAAATATTTTTCTCACATTAATCTCTGTATTTGTTGACGTCTATCAATCTTACAGTATCTGATTGATATGGTAAATTTGCATAAGTTTGAGCAATACGGAACTACGACCATTAAATAATTTATCATTTGGATATACAATAAATAATTAAAGATTCATATTGTAAGATTTAACTGAAAATCACGGAAAATTAGTATGTATGTTTATTCTTTAACTGTACATTAGTGGTTTCTGTACAGGGACAGCCAAAATAATTTAAATTTATGACTTCTATTATAGGTATATCTATGAGCCATATTTTAGTTCTTTTCTCCTGCAGAGTTCATAATGAAATTGAAACGTTTTATTCATATGCACAATTTTTTGTTCTATAGAATACAATATAATCAGCCTTAAAATAAACCTCAATATAAACATGGCTATTCTAAAATACACGCATACATTAAGGCTATCACCGAAAATTGCTAGAATTGTCTTCTCGTGTTTATTAAGCATATTTAGGTATTTTCAACAATGTTTAAGAATGATTATATTTCTGTCATTTTGTCATTTTGTCTGCACAATGTGCGATCCCATATGCGCAGTACGTTGAAAGTTGAACAAGGAGAAGTGTACGTGCAGTTAGAAAGTGTTAATAATCAATGAGAGCTGCAAGGTTTTCCATTAATATTTCATAATAACTAATAAGGTAAAATTGTGACATATTAACTCTTTTAATTAAAATTTTCTGGTAGTCATAATAAATTATATTTTGTGTAATGTGTACAAAAGTTTTACAAATCTGATAGGTTATCAGCAAATACGTTTGAAAGAAAAAAATAATATTGCAAAATTTTTAGAAGGAATAATAGTTTTAATTATTGTTATTAAAAAAAAAAAAAAAAAAAAAAGAAGGAGAAGAAGAAGAAGAATTAAAATTGCCACAAAATGTTTAAAGATCTATCTGTGGAATTACAAAAGTGCTGAGAAAAACTAAAAATTAGAAAACGCAGATTATCATCAATTCCCGATTTTTTTTTTTTTTTTTTACATACAATGATTTGTATTTCACATTATCCCGATTTATCGTAATTTCAGTAATGTAACTTAGGGAAAACGTCATACTGAATTATTTTTTTTCCTTTAAAGCATCAAACACACACATTTTATATTTTAACATATGATGATGAAAAGTTGTAAATTTAAACTTACACACACTATTAAAAGCATGAAGTTCTCTTTTATTCTTTTGAGAAAGGTTATTTGCCAAATTACTAACCAATCGAAGTTGTAACATCTTACATACATAAAAAAATATGTTGCATTTTTTAACTGTATAAGTTTTTAAATATCTTTGTAAAAGTTGGTCTCGTATAACTATATTTTAATATTTTAAAATTTGTACATATTTCGAATTAAAACTTTTTAACATTTTCTATTTTATGCATTTGAAAAAAGCTTAAATTTTGGTATAGAGAGCTTGCGATAGAGGAGTGAGTATACGTTATAGATCTAACCTTAATCTAGTTTGGAAGATTTAAACAACTTGTATTTCTTTTCTTTCTTTCTTTTAGTTATAAAAAAAAAAAAAAAAAAAAAAAAAAAAAAAAAAACTTATTTATTTTACATTTAAATAAATGATCGCCTTATCGTAAAATTTTAATACCTTGATTTTAATCAAATATCCAATTGAACTTTATTTATTTATTTATTTTATTTTATTTTATTTCATTTTATTTTTATCATTTGGAACAATCTGGAGTAATATACACTCACATACACACAAATAAAATGAAACCGAATAAAATGCTTAACTCTATTATCTCGCATAATTTTGCATTTGAACAAATTTTCACAACTATGTTGCGTTACGCTTTTGCTTCTTTTTGACATTTTTCTAAGAAAATAATAAAACAAAGTGCTACAATAAAATTTATCATTCCATAAAAGTACAAATAAATAGGTTTTCTGGATTGATGGTAAAATACGTATTAAACATTTACAATGATTTCCAGACAAAGTGAAATACAGAGTAAAGACCATTTTTATATAAGAGAGTGTAAAACTATTCATGTATGGAAATAACCCTTTTCTCTTGAAAACATCTTTCGTAAAAAAAAAAAAAAAAAAAAAAATGCTCACTAGTTGTTTTAAAATGTAAAAAATATATTTACAGACAAGCAGTGATGTATCAGCACTTTATTTCGGAAAAACAGAATACACTTGTTTTTATATCTCTTTGTGCAATCTTGAAATGAACCAATTTAAGCATACAAACATACTGTTTATTAATATTTTTTATACTCTTTATTTATTTTTTTATTTTTTTTAAACAAATGTAGTTTACATTTTTTTAAAATCTGAAATCGTCAAAGAAGAAATTAGATAGAAATAAATGTAGTCAACTTCTTAATCATACAATATTCTCTTGATTATATCTGCGTTAAATTTTAATATTTTAATTTAATTATTTTTTTATTAAAAAAAAAAAAAAAAAAAAAAAGTAAACGAAATAGAAAAAAAATGAGTAAAGGCATAAAAATAATTTAATGAACATATTTTAGGTATCATTACCACTTTTAAATAAAAACAATACGTGTTTATGACTTTAGTCTGTTTGTCTATCCGTCTTTCTGCTAACCGTAAGTACCTCTGTTGTCTAACGTCCATAAATACTTAAAAATATGTTTAAACTTATAGGTGTTATTTAAGTTTACGATAACAGGACTCCTTTTAAAAATGCTACAAAGAGCATTTCTGCTATGTGTACAGAGACACCCAAAAGAATGTTAATACAGTGCAGTTTATAAGAAGTATTTTTAATATCATATTAAAATACTTGTTTATCGCATAAATCATAATAGAATTGGTATTTAATATTAATATGCACAATTTTGTTTTAATGTAATATTATTTGCAATTAAGGTTCACAGATTCACAAAGTATACTTAAATACACTTGTGGAGTTAGAGGTAGTTTTTGTAGAAAGCATGCAAAGTAAGTGTTTCAAAGTTATCGAGTCGAATCACTGGTTTTATTCTGCTGAAAAAAACACTTTACGAAAGATAGATAGGTGTTGCGAATTTAAAAGGAAGCTTCGGTTTTTGTGAGAATTGAGAAATAAATTAGTTTCAGTGTAAGGTTTTTGAAAACAGGTTTAATGATTTAGTGTCCTTCTTTACACAGAGTAAGAATCATTTTCAGTGCAGTATTTAACTATCTAGAAATACTAATCACAGAGCGTCCGTAACCTAAGAATTAAATGTATTAGGAAATCAAGTATGATTTTAAATTAAAGAAATAAATTTTTTTGATTAATTTACGTGTTTTCGAATTTGTTACAATTGTCAACAATATTTAAGAGTGAATATGGCTTATATATATAACGTCTGTCTCTAAATACTCTCCTTAACTCACATCAATGTATATAATATGAATATGAATAAAATTAGTTTATTGTTGAATTTTAGTAAGTCATATCCTTTATTGAAAATGGGATGAACCCAATGAAACTATAAAAATTCCTCTAATTTTAAAAGATAATTTATGCATGTACGATAAAAATAAAAATAGTTTAAGTTGAAATCTATACACAATACAACATAATATAATACGTTGAAATTAGTGCATGTACCAATAACTGAGATAAGATTAAAAAAAACAAAAGATTCATAAAATTATAAATGCATAATATTTGTCAATACTTCATAGTGTAGCATACGTTATTTATTTATTTATTTATTTATTTTGTATACAAAAATAGCAGAAGTTTGTGTAACCCTGTAAACATCTGCTACAAACAGGGGTACTTAAAACAAACGCTAATTAATAACATATTTATATTCCCAATTTCCTACAATACAATTAAATGTAATTTATCAGATGAACAAATAAATAAATAATAGACAAAACTATTGTGACAAAAAAATCGAATATATATATAATGTTTTCCATTTTACAAATAACGATTACGTTAAAGAGCGTTAAAGAAACAGATAAAAAGTATTCTAACAACGTAATGTTGCAATAAATTGTAGCACTTTATTCCTAATCTATTTATTTTATAACTTGACAGAAATTTATTATATATATATATATATATATATATATATATATATATATATATATATATATGTATATTATTTTACAAAAATCCAATAAATTAATGTAGTATTATTCATTATGTAGTATTATGTAGTATTATTCATTAATGTAGTATTATTCATTAAAATAAAGATATCTATTAAAATTAGACAATTCGAATTTTATAAAAGAAAATAACAAATTGAGTAAATAACCTTTTTTTTAGGGCGTATTTATGTTGCTGTCACATATATATATATATACATATATATATATGCAGGTACCGCGTGAAAGAGACAGAGACCATCTCAAAATTATAGTCAGGTAAAAAAATAAAATAAAATAATAGTAATAAGAAATAATAATAAAATAAAATAAAACATGAAGGAATGATCATGAAAATAATGATAAACATATGAAATCGGAATATAAGAGCATTAAAAAAAAGTATTATAGGTTTACAGAATTTTGGTAAATGAATAAATAAATAACAAAAGAAGCTGTCTCAAAAACAAAAATATATGGACGTTTTAATTATTTTTTATTTAAAGAGACATTTTGGACGCATTTCGTTGGATTACCTTCAAAATTCTATCAAACATACTTAGAAGTAGTGCTTGGTGTATGTATGGCTTTAACAAAAACCAACTCGCTACTTGTTGCAATTATTTCTGAATAGTCGAAAATTATAGTCCATGGGCATTCACCTCACACACATGTACTCCCCAGAGGATTTTAATCGAATTTTGGACTGCACTGATAGCTGGCTAGTCTATAACAGTAATTTGATTCTGCATAATTCAAGCTTTGTTGAGTAGAAATATGAATCGACGCATCGTCAGTCAGATCTTTAGATCTCTCCCCGCTCCCCCCCCCCCCCAGACACACACACTAAAATGTTTGCAACTGGAAGTACATCGGATTTGAAGAACAGTCGACACTGATATGTACATTAGCATTTTCCTAATTTACAGATCATTGTCGACCATTAAGAAAGCAATATCAGTAATATTCGTTGATCCGTTGAAACAGAGCACTAACACCCCTCCCCCCCCCCAAAAAAAAAAAAAATCGAAAATCGAAAATCGCAAAAAACAAACATGAGGTTTGGGAAATATTCTGAAGAAAGCTCTTGGCGATTTTCTATACGTTTGTGCAGTTATTGGTACAGTTTTACTCAAAAACCCGTATTTTGCTAAATTTGCCTGCGAAAATTGTTTTTACCCCCACCCTGCCATAAAAATCCAAAACTCAAATCGCAGAAAATGTTTTTTTTTTTGCACTCAAGTCTAGTATTTCTCTCTGCAATTTCTTCACCGTGAAACAATTTGGAGCCAAATTATACTTATAAGGGGGTTTTTGCTTTCTGCCCCCCACCAGGGGGGAGAGGGGATATTTCGCAAAATCTCGCCATAATGGGCTTCAGTGTCCTAAAACCAATGTGCTCACCATAATTTACGAGTATATCTCCCATAGAATCGCAACGGCTGTGTTGAGTCAGTGAATCAGTGATTTTACTCTTTTATTCCCCACCCCACCCCCAAAGGAGTAAAAGGGGGGTCTTTGAGAAAATCCCGTTACAATGGGTGTTGGACACACGTAAATAAGCCACACACTAAATTTTGTGACCTTAGCTCATAGATTTTCACGGATGAATTTAGCGCTAAAAGGTGGGATCGAATTTGCAGCCTTGTAACTCCCCCCCCCCCCCAAAAAAAAAAAAAAAAAAAAAAAAAAAAAAAAAAAAAAAATCGAAAATCGGAAAAATCAAAAATGAGTTTTTGCAAATACCTGCAAGTAGATGCTTGGCCTTTTTTTTTTATACCTTTGAGCTATTATTGCTAGAATTTTACTCGAAAATCCATGCATTGCTAATTTTGCCTCCGAAAATCCATTTTACTCCCTCTCCCCCCTTAAAAATCCAAACTTTCAAAATCGCAGAAAATGATTTTTTCGTATTCAAGTCTAGTCTCCCCATCTGCACCGTCTTCAGTGTGAAGTAAATTGGAGCCGAGTTTTGCTTATGAAGGTGATTTTTGCAATCTGCCCCCCCCCCCCCGAAAATCTCATTTTTACCCCTTACCCCCTTTAAAAATCCAAAAATCCAAAATCACAGAAAATTATTTTTTTTTGTCTTAAAATTATTTGTTTAAAATTGTTTTTCAAGTATCCCCATCTGCAATTTCTTCACCATGAAGTAATTTGGAGCCGAGTTATGCTTATAAAGGTGGTTTTTGCCTTCTTCCACCCCCGGGGGGAACGGGGGGATATTTCGCAAAATCCCGTCTTAGTGAGCGTCAGGGTCC
This sequence comes from Salticus scenicus, assembly GCA_963930645.1. Lineage (NCBI taxonomy): Eukaryota > Metazoa > Arthropoda > Arachnida > Araneae > Salticidae > Salticus > Salticus scenicus. The sequence continues at coordinate 141,145,475 of OZ005656.1, read as the reverse complement.
TAAAATCAACCTGCTCACCAAAAATTGTGACTCTATCTACCATAGGATCGCCACAGCCGTGTTGAGTCAGTGAGTGAATGAATGAATGAATGAATGAATGAATGAATCAGTGAGTTTACTCTTTTATATATATATATATAGATTAGTACTTTTTTTTAAACTTATTCTTTATTTTATTTATTTATTTATTTATTTATTTTTTCTTTATTTTTTTATTTTTACCAATAGTTACTTAAAAAAAAAAAAAAAAAAAAAAAAAAAAAAATTAACATCAGTTAAAAAAAAAAAAAAAAATCGTTTATGAATATTATCTATACATTTCGGTTGATTGTTTGATAAAAAAAAGATGATATCAAGATTTTATCTTCATATGTTCATTTATTTGAAAATTATGTGCAAAAGAAGCAAATGGCAAAATAGGTTATTATTTTAATTTTTGACATAATTCCTTTGTTTAGTACCGATAAAATTGTTACACATTTATATTTAAATTTAGCTTTTTCTTTCAATTTTCTGTCATATTTTCAACAGATAAAGGATTATGTTGATAAAATGCACTTTTTTTTATGTAATTAAAAAAAAATTCTTTTAACCATATTTAAACACATTATTGAGAATTATAATCCAACGATTACTAAAGGAAATTGTGATAAAAATAATTTTTATGCATATTTTCCGACAGCAAAAAAATTAACAATTCGTGTCTTTATGTACATGAGTGGTATTAATAGATAATGATTGGCTTATATTTTAGTAATTGGGGATAATTTTATTTATTTTTTATAATATTACATTTTTCAAACATAAAAGTACAGAATAAGGAAAGTTTTTTGTAGAATAAGCGAAAAACTAACTGCATAAAGAACATAAATTGTATATTTTATGCATTTTATTATATAAAAAAGAAATAGAGATGAAAAGAAACATTTATTAAATGAATGATTTTTTGGAACAAAACATTTTGTAAGAATGTTGAACACCTTTTTTTTTTAATGTATATATAACAAAAAGTTTAACCACTTCATATCAATTCATGGAAAATAGTAAATCGTTACTAACATGATAAAAGGAACTGCAGTAATTACGGTAAGTTTTCTTTTAAAACTAATTATCCTAAATTTTTCTAAACTGACTATGGTGTAAAAATAACGACAGAAAATAGTTATTTAAAGGCATTTGTAAAAAAAAAATGATATATTTGTACTTCTAATTAGATATATTCAGGATTTAAATATCGTTTTAAATAACTTTAATATACATATATACGAAAAAATAAAATAAGAAAAAAATAAAACAATAAATACGTTATTTATTTTAAAAATTAACCTAAATAAACAAAAGGGATTTCTTAAATATTCAGTAATTAAAGAAAAAATTAGGAATATCTTTCGAAAACGCCGTATTGTAATTTAACAATGAGATGCCAATCTCTATGTCATTATATTTATTAAAATTTTATTTTTTTAATTTCTCTGTGGACTAAACAGATACTAGAGATTTAATTTGGATTTTAGACAAAGCAAAATATTTGAGAAAATTTAAATCGAATTATTTAGATAGAGAAAAGATTCATTGAACTATAATAACTTTTTTTTTTTTTTTTTTTTTAATCATTTCATGCTTTTTAATCAAATGTATTAATTTCTTACAATCATAAATTAATTTAATTCTTAGTGGTATGCAAATGACATAGGATTATACATATGTTCTGCTATCTATAAATTATTTATATGTACAAAGGTTTATTATTTAATGAGGTATATAAATTAAATATTTCACATATTTTCGTTAAATACAATACAAGAAATTTCCAAGTGGATTCAGCATACGAATAAATTAATTTTGTTTTAATCTGATAATCTATTTTAGTAAACTTTAAATCATTGTGAATCTATTGGTATGAATAATGAATATAAATGAATGAAAAAATAAAATAAAAATATAAACGTTTAAATAAATTATTCATACAATATAAATATTTATTGATATAATATTCAATATTTAAAAATAAAACTATCTTTTGATTTAAAACCTGATTATGTATCCCATTCATCTTTTTCTGAAATATTTATTTACTTATTTATTTTTTATTGATTAACACAATTGTATAGATTAAGTAAAATAGTATGTGATTTTTAAATGATACAAATTTTGATATGAAATACTACATAATTGTAATTAGTTATATATCATAAAATAATAATAATAAAATCTGTTAAAAATTAATACGTGGAATATTTTAATTTAATTCAATGTAAAATATCATTCTAATACTAAAAATGAAATTATTATTTTTACGCAATTAATGATTAAAATTTCCTTTCTAGATTTCTTAGTATATATATATATATATATATATATATATATATATATATTCATCTTTATATTTATAAATTCATTATTTATAAACGCACTCTAGAATGTTAAAACAATTTCAGAAATCCTGTATCTGATTCTCACATAGTCATAATAATTAAAAAAAAATGTTTCTTCATTATTTTCATCTTTAAGAAATGTTCTTTATTCATTTGAATAAATTATATATTCACCTTTCGTTATTCTTTCTTCCAAGCTTTTGGGTTATTAGTTATTGTAATTTTGAAAAATTGTGCTTTATCATAATATTAATAAGCAGTAATATTTTATCATTATTATTCATTTGTTTATTGATATTAAATACCTTAAGGTACAATTAATTTTGGCAATCACACATTTGTTTTTAAACGTTGACCGCAGTTAACATTTTGAAATCAATAACATTCAGTGAAATTTGTTTAAAATTGTTTGTTGAGAGGACTACCAATAAAATATTTGGCAACATTATTCCAAATACAAAATGTATTTCCAATAACATGGAACAGGTTTATTGACGCACAATTAGGAAATGACCGCAAAAAAAAAAAAAAAAAATAATAATAATAATAATAATAATAATAACATTTCTCTTCCTACAAAACAGGCAAAATGTTTTATCCTTCAATAGTGATTTAGATAAAACTGCATCTGACTAAATGTAGTATGCAGTAAGGTTTTAACCTATATAGGGAATGTATATAGGTAATTAAAAAAATACAAATTAGTAAATTAACATGTAGAGCACGTGAATCACGGATAAATATTGAAAAATAAAAGTATTATGAAACCCCAAATAGATCTATTTTTTTTTTTTTTTTTTTTTATCTGCTACAGTACTACACATGACTGATAAAAAGGACAAAATATGAAAAAAAATGAGCTGGCATTTCCTACAAAACAGACCAAATTTTTAACCTCTTATAGTGAATTTTGCAAAACTGTACTTGCCTAAATGTAATATTTAATAGCTTTTTAACTTTTGTGGCCAATGCATACAGGTTAATTCATAAATTACAAAATATTAAATTGATATGCAGAGTATGTAAAAAATAGATAAATGCTATAAATTAACTTAAATGCTTTATGGAAAACTCAGGATGAGCGATGCCACTACTAGGTGATTTTGGCAGGAATGGATGAATGATGGCCAAACATAGCGTCAAGAAGAAAGCGGTCGGCCTAGATCGAGGACAGAACGTGAGACCCGATCAATCGTCAGAGTGGTACACAAAGCCCTTAGATTCATCATTATCATCGACCAACGTGCAATTGGTACTTCAATGACTTCAAAGACCATTGATAGGCGACTCAGAAAAAGGGGGATGAGCTCATGGAGCCACTTGCGCCGACTACTACTAAACTCTGTACACCGATATGCCCGTTTTGCAGTTATGCTGGGAACGTTCGACCTAGAATGTTAATGAATGGAGTAGAATTTTCTTCAATAATGAGTCTATCTGCAATTTGAGCCACGAGATCAGCGAAAATGTGTCATGGAGATACCCCAGAAAAGGGGGGATCCCAATCTGACTTTCGACAGCTATACTGCCCGACATTCAGGAGTGATATGATCTGGGGTGATATTTCATTTCATAGCGGGATCCCTTAGGTTGTCATACGCGCCCCATTTACAGCACAGCGGTACGTCGACGAAATTCTACGCCCTGTTGTGTTGCCCCTCATTCCACGCCGTATTGATCGTATTTTTCTGCATGATAATCTGCGCCCGCGCATGGAGGTACTTTCTACGGCTAGTTTTCTTGCTTGTCCAACATTACTTTCGCCAGCAAAATCACGGATCTCTCCCCCATTGAGAACGTTCGAGGCATTATGAAATCAGCCCTACACCAGCCCAGAATTTTGCCAATATAATGCACCAATTGGAGAGAATTTGGCCCGATATCTCACAGGAAAAATCTGCCAACTCTATCAACTAATGCCAAGCCGAATACCTGCTTACATAAAGACGAGAAGGGGACCAACGCGTTACTAACTTGTTTATTTTCATTAAATCATCAACATTGTCTGAAACTGTAATTATTTGTTTTTCTCTACATGGGCATCACATCTACCAATTTTTGTTTCATTCGAATAACTTCTTCTTGGTTAGCCATTTTTCTTATTTTGTTATAGAGTATATTTTGATGTCATATTTAAGGAAAATATTTTTATTTATGTATTTATGTTTAGCAATTTCACTTTTTTTTTTTTTTTTTTTTTTTTTTTTTTCATTTACTGCTTGGAAAACACTTATGAAGGAAAAACATGTTACTGTGTAAATTATTTTTTTTTAATTCCTTCCTAATTGATCTTCTTAAATAATAATAATAATAATAATAATAATAATGAGAATATTAAACTTAAAATTTACACAAAATTTTAAAAATATTTTTGTACAAACGCACAAAATAAATAAATAAATAAATAAAATATGCTGATCGAATTGCATGTAAAGTACTACAAATATGTATTGTTTTTTACATTTGTTTAAGAACTAAATCTAAAACAATATCACCGAATTTATTACTATATTTTTTATTTCCTCATCTGTTGAAATGTTTCGAAGATGTGTCTTTTTTTATTAGCTTGGTAGGAAAAATCCGTCGTATTTCAAATAAAAATTTGAATTAGTTTTAATAACGTTTACAAACATAGTAATCAATAACGTTATATCCGTTACTTGTAACTACTTGATGGCATCTTTCAGGCAGCTCGTTGATGCCCCTAGCGTAGAAGTTCCTATCCTTGGACTTAGATCCATTTTATATTAACATCAATAACTTACTCCATATATATATATATATATATTAGAAAGTAGTATCTAAACTAGCGCAACAAACATAATCGAAAAAGAATCCAACACCAGTACTAAAAAGGTTTCTACTGGTGTTAAAATGAACTCAGATGACACACACATACACACACATACACACACATATACATACACACACACACACACACACACACACACACACACATATATATATATATATATATATATATATATATATATATACATATATATATTTATATATAAATCAAGTAGATGACAGCACTATGCATATCACAGATAAGGTAACTGTACCTTTAGAAATGAAAACGTTTATTATGGAAAAATGAAAATTGGTTGGATTCGTTTTAAGCCAATATGATTCAGAGGGTTAACCACATGCATACGTAACTGAAGACCAATGGCTAGACTAGCTCTTGATAGCATGGAAGGAACGCACATCAATTAAACTACTCTCTGGAAGAGGGAACATCAAGAACGGCAAAAAAGTCTTTAGTTATTTTGTAGTTAATGATTTGTCAAATCAATAAAATTCTGGAAAAATATATAGACTCAGAAGGCTTGATGGAACGAGGAGTTTTGAAAAACAATCGCAGGTCTCCAAAAGTAATGTTATAGGAAGTACCATAAAATAATTAACTGGGTTTTTCATTACGGAAATGCACCTTGTCACCAATATTTATTTAAAAAAAAAAAATTCCTGTAAAAATCAAGTCTTGATATGTCCATCTTCCGTATATATCTGGTTCTAATTCTTGTGTCGTTTTCCTCTACCTAAAAAAGAATAATAATAATAATAACTAGTGGATCTGCAGATCAGGAAGCTCAACGTCCTATTTACATCATACATTATTCAATAGGTCATTTTTATTTATTCCTTATTGTATAATCGTATATATTTATTCGATCGACTTGTTACCATAATCAGATACATTCCTGAGGGGGGCGGCAGCCCCCCTCAACCCCACGCTGTTTCTCTATTTCTATATCTTATAAAGTGTTACGAAATTGTAAATAATTGCATTTAATTTTGTATAAATTATTTCAAAGAGGTTTAGTAAAGTTAATAAAATGCTAACTTTATGCATTTCTAGTCGTTTTAGCGTTAAAATAGCCCAATTTTCACTTAAAAACACTTAAAAAGCTCCAATAAGAGAAGAAATGGATTTGGCGCCAAATTTGGCGACTGTTTCCCTCCTTGGCGATTTTTTGGCGACCTTGGTGAGAATATCCTTATTAGGGATATACCAAATATGGAAGATCTAATCTCATTATGAGATACGAGAATTTTCCAGAACAGTTTGTGTTTCATAGAAAAGTATAAAAGGAGCATTTTTCCGCCAAGGCGGTCAGTGTCAGATCTGTGTCAGTTTCGTCAAATGCTTGCTTTGCTTTCAGCCTCTTTGGATGAGACTTTATGTGTTATTGCTAAACATTTTGTACTGTTGTTTTGCTGTTAACGGCTGTTGTTTAAGCTGTGCTTACTGGTTGAATTGAAGCTGATACTTGGTTTATAGACCTGTATTTTTCTGGAACTTTCTGTCATCACTGAATTTTTGCAAGTTTCGCTTTTCATTCTCGGACAACTTACGGACCCCCCCAAGTACGCAACAATATGTATTCTTAATAAACGACGGTCTTGTATTATTATGAATTTCCCTGAAATTCATAAATACCAATTTTCATAACTACCACTTTTCATACAAAAAAAAAAAAAAAAAAAAAAAAAAAAAAAAAATTACATAGCATATCGGAAATATTTTGGGTAACCTTTAAACTAATTTCCAATTCTATGTCCACAATTATCAACAGGAAAACATGCTTTTAAAATTCTAATAAAATTCCATTATATTTGATGGGGTGTAACCATGTTAAAATAAACTTATAAGAAATATCGACTATAGACCGTAATAGTACGAAATTATTTTATGTATCCCGGAAAAGTAGCCACAGTCATTATAAACGCCATTAATAGGAATAAACTTAATTAATTGTAACTCATTAATTTTTCAAAATAATTTGACATCATTTGGATGATTACAGTACATACTCGGAATTACTTTGTGTGGTCCCATAAATTATTTAGTCTATACATAACCTTTTTTAAGAGTAAACATAATTTTAAGCATCTTTATAATGTATGTTAATTTTATTAAGTTCATTTCAGCATAAACGCATTAGAGAGCGCGCTTAAATAAAAGTTTGTCCATAGACTCTAATGTTACAAAATTCTTTCTTGTGTCTTTGTAAACAAACCATAAACATTGTATACACCAGTAAAAACTATTCAGCTTATTTTGCGTTTAAAATTAATGATTGTTCCAAATTTAACATCGTTTGGATGACTACGTGACATTGTCAGAACACTTTTGTAAGGTCCTGTACATTAATTAGAAAGCTTAAGAGAACATATTTTCTTCAAACAACATGAGTTTAAGCATCTTACTCACGTACGCTAGTTTCATTTTCTTCATTGCAAAGTAATGATATTAATATGCGTTTAAAAGAAATTCCCCCCTTACGTCGTAATGTTAAGAATTTATGTCCCTATCCACAGTTTATAAACAATACTGCAATAAAAATTATACATCCACTTATATGCAAAGCTGGAATATGTGCGCTAATTTGCAAGTCAATCGAAGGACTTTTGCAGCCGCTATTGCGGTACATACAAATTCTTCCCATAGACGTAACGATTAAAAAAACTTTGGCGTGTCCCTGTACACGAACTACAAATGAAATGCACACCCAAAACTATACAGCTAATTTCGTGGGGATCAAGAACATGTGTACCAAATGTCAAGTCAATAGCGTGATATTTGCGGCCGCTATCGCACGACAGACAGACAGATAGACGGACACACGGAACACATCCTTTTGAGTCTCAACAGAGGGCCTCCACTGACGTTTCGACAAAAATTGGAAGTCAATAGCTTGATTTTTGCGGTGGCTATCGCGGTAAATACAGATTCTTCCCATAGGCTGTAATGATAGAAAACCTTTGGCGTATCCCTGTACACGAACTACAAATGGAATACACACCTAAAACTATACAGCTAATTCCGTTGGGCTCATGAATATGTGTACCAAACTGCAAGTCAATAGCGTGATTTTTGTGGCCGCTATCGCGATACATACAAATTCCTCCCTTAGGCCGTAATGATAAGAAAAACTTTGGCGTGTACCTGTATACGAACTACAAATGGAATATATACCAAAAACTATACAGCTAATGTCGTGAGGCTCATGAGCATGTGTACCAAATTTCACGTCAATAGCGCTATTTTTGCGGCCGCTATCGCGATGCATACATATTCCTCCCATAGGCCGTAATGATAAGAAAATATTTGGCGTGTCCCTGTATACGAACTACAAATGGAATACATACCAAAAACTATACAGCTAATGTCGTGAGGCTCATGAACATGTGTACCAAATTGCACGTCAATAGCGCTATTTTTGCGGTCGCTATCGTGATACATACAAATTCCTCCCATAGGCCGTAATGATAAGAAAAGGTTTGACGTGTCCCTGTATACGAACTACAAATGGAATACATACCAAAAACTATACAGCTGATTTCGTAGGGCTCATGAGCATGCGTACCAAATTTCAAGTCAATGGCACTATTTTTGCGGCCGCTATCGCGCGACAGACAGACACACAGACACAGCCCAAAACCGTTTTGAGTCTCAACAGAGGGCCTCCACTGACGTTTCGGCAATAACTCTAGGAAAATCACTTTGAAGTTTTCAAATTATTAAAAGGAAAGTCACAGTCAAAGTATGAAAACACATCTATCTTTATATAATGATACATAAAAAATAATAATTAAAATAATAATAATATAAATAATAATTGATGCCCCTCAGCAAATGCATAAATTCAGTTGTTAATTTTAAATATCAAATAACATTATTATAAGGAAAAATGTGTGTTCCATGTTATTGTAAGTATATATATTATAATTTTAAACAGACTAAAATAACATTTCTTAACTGAATTTATACTTTTTAACGAAAAATGAGTTAAGTATAGAAAAAAAAAATATAAAAAAAAAAGATGCTTGTTTGTAACTTTTTCCAACCGAATGATTTATGTTTACTTTATTTAAAGTATTTTCCTTTTTCAGAATTCTTACACAAAAAGCCGAAAATCTGAAACAAATTCTACTTATTGGAAAACAAACTCCTGTTATATCGCGGTTTATCTTTCAAAAATATTTTGACATACTTAAAATCAATCGCTTCCTTTGTGTTAACCACAAAGAAAAATATATCTGAAGTAAAATCATTACATGAGAAAAATGTATATTTCTTAAAATAACAAATATCACACACTACTCTAGATGAAAAATATATATCCCGATATATTGCGATTTTCCATAGTAATCTTACACAAGTATAATAAAAGATGCATCCGTAAGTATTGTGTTTATTTTCTCTTGCATCTCGAAATATTCAAAATTGAAACAAGGCTTCATATACACTGACTTTTAGCAAGTAATAGAACATGAAATTGAAAAGTAAATATGATAAAGAATTTTGCAAGTTGTAAAAATATTTATACTTGAAATGCTTGAAAGTCACTTGTCTTTTTTTTTAGGAATGTGTATATTTTTATTGATTTTTATTTCATCTTATTAATTTTTTTTTTTTTTTGTGTAAAAAATATTTAAGACACAAATGTGCTGGGTTAATATTTAAAACTGCTATATTTATGTAAATTTTAGCTAAACATTACGAATCACGCATTTTAAGACAGTAAAAGTAATTTATTTAATCGTATTTATTTATATATATTTACTTAATTAAAAAATTACTTATACAATAATTATCGAACACGTTAAGAAATTGCCACGTCTATAATTGTGTCACATTTCTTTAATTTTATCTTACATGCTTTATTTTCACATTCTTCACTCCGTAAAAAAAGTAGAAAGTCGTTAGTTATTTTCTAGAAAGAAAAAAAAAGAATTCAAATTAATATTTTATGAGCAAAATATTGCAAACTGTTTAAGAAGAAAATATCAATATCATCAACATGATATTAAACAAATAAAATATTAATGACAACAAAAATAGTGTATCCCATATGAAACTCTGGAGAAATTGAAGGGTTCTTAATACAATGTTTAATACAAAATATAAGCAATATTAATAAGGAATAATCTAAAAAATACTAAGGAATGCCCATTAACTCTTATGCTGCCTTCAAATATTCTGTTTGTAAGCGAACCATGCAAAGGTTGGATTTTTGCTCGTTAAAAATTATCCCATGAGTTATTCATTGCTTCTCGAAGCTCAGAATGGGATCCAAACTGTTTTCCAGCAGCATATATTTGACGAACCGGCTTGCCCAGATGTTTTCCATTATTTTAACATCAGGTATTTTAGATGACTTTGGTAAAACTTGCGCATTATTTTCAGCGAAATAATTTTTAGTTAAACTGGCGGTGTGAATAGAAGCTCCACATTGTTGAGACATCGACAAAATTCAGTGTTTTAATATAGTATGTATGTCTCTGCCTACCACAAGGATGGTGCAGACTTTTTCTTCATCCATATTCAATTGATAACTAAATTATCAAACTCCCACTCCCCAGTTTGTTGTGTTATAAGAAAATAAATTCCCCTGTATGGTTTAGATAACTTCAGTAGTATTGATAACCATCTGGACCGTCAAAGTTGAATTTCTGCTTATCTGAAAACATTATAAAAGTCCATTCTGAGATACATGTCATGATTTCTTCACCCCCAACACAAACGATTATCGATATGTGTATTTTCCATTTTGTATTGTGCTTCCGCTTTCTGAATATAGCCTTTTTATATCTTGTTATGTAATTATAAACTATTTACTGTAACATATGAGCAAGTCTTGCTTGATATTGAGCCCCTGTCATTAGTATTTATGTATTTATGTTTAGCAATTTCACTTTTTTTTTTTTTTTTTTTTTTCATTTACTGCTTGGAAAACACTTATGAAGGAAAAACATGTTACAGTGTAAATTATTTTTTTTAAATTCCTTCCTAATTGATCTTCTTAAATAATAATAATAATAATAATAATAATAATAATAATAATAATATTGAGAATATTAAACTAAAAATTTACACAAAATTTTAAAAATATTTTTGTACAAACGCACAAAATAAATAAATAAATAAATAAAATATCCTGATCGAATTGCATGTAAAGTACTACACATATGTATTGTTTTTTACATTTGTTTAAGAACTAAATCTAAAACAATATCACCGAATTTATTACTATATATTTTATTTCCTCATCTGTTGAAATGTTTCGAAGATGTGACTTTTTTTATTAGCTTGGTAGGAAAGTTCCGTCGTATTTCAAATAAAAATTTGAATTAGTTTTAATAACGTTTACAAACATAGTAATCAATAACGTTATATCCGTTACTTGTAACTACTTGATGGCATCTTTCAGGCAGCTCGTTGATGCCCCTAGCGTAGAAGTTCCTATCCTTGGACATAGATCCATTTTATATTAATATCAATAACTTACTCCATATATATATATATATATTAGAAAGTAGTATCTAAACTAGCGCAACAAACATAATCGAAAAAGAATCCAACACCAGTACTAAAAAGGTTTCTACTGGTGTTAAAATGAACTCAGATGACACACACATACACACACATACACACACATATACATACACACACACACACACACACACACATATATATATATATATATATATATATATATATATATATATATATATATATATATATACATATATATATTTATATATAAATCAAGTAGATGACAGCACTATGCATATCACATATAAGGTAACTGTACCTTTAGAAATGAAAACGTTCATTATGGAAAAATGAAAAGTTGGTTGGATTCGTTTTAAGCCAATATGATTCAGAGGGTTAACCACATGCATACGTAACTGAAGACCAATGGCTAGACTAGCTCTTGATAGCATGGAAGGAACGCACATCAATTAAACTACTCTCTGGAAGAGGGAACATCAAGAACGGCAAAAAAGTCTTTAGTTATTTTGTAGTTAATGATTTGTCAAATCAATAAAATTCTGGAAAAATATATAGACTCAGAAGGCTTGATGGAACGAGGAGTTTTGGAAAACAATTGCAGGTCTCCAAAAGTAATGTTATAGGAAGTACCATAAAATAATTAACTGGGTTTTTCATTACGGAAATGCACCTTGTCACCAATATTTATTTAAAAAAAAAAAAAAAAAATCCTGTAAAAATCAAGTCTTGATATGTCCATCTTCCGTATATATCTGGTTCTAATCCTTGTGTCGTTTTCCTCTACCTAAAAAAAAATAATAATAATAATAACTAGTGGATCTGCAGATCAGGAACCTCAACGTCCTATTTACATCATACATTATTTAATAGGTCATTTTTATTTATTCCTTATTGTATAATCGTATATATTTATTCGATCGACTTGTTACCATAATCAGATACATTCCTGAGGGGGGCGGCAGCCCCCCTCAACCCGACGCTGTTTCTCTATTTCTATATCTTATAAAGTGTTACGAAATTTTAAATAATTGCATTTAATTTTGTATAAATTATTTCAAAGAGGTTTAGTAAAGTTAATAAAATGCTAACTTTATGCATTTCTAGTCGTTTTAGCGTTAAAATAGCCCAATTTTCACTTAAAAACACTTAAAAAGCTCCAATAAGAGAAGAAATGGATTTGGCGCCAAATTTGGCGACTGTTTCCCTCCTTGGCGATTTTTTGGCGACCTTGGTGAGAAAATCCTTATTAGGGATATACCAAATATGGAAGATCTAATCTCATTATGAGATACGAGAATTTTCCAGAACAGTTTGTGTTTCATAGAAAAGTATAAAAGGAGCATTTTTCCGCCAAGGCGGTCAGTGTCAGATCTGTGTCAGTTTCGTCAAATGCTTGCTTTGCTTTGAGCCTCTTTGGATGAGACTTTATGTGTTATTGCTAAACATTTTGTACTGTTGTTTTGCTGTTAACGGCTGTTGTTTAAGCTGTGCTTACTGGTTGAATTGAAGCTGATACTTGGTTTATAGACCTGTATTTTTCTGGAACTTTCTGTCATCACTGAATTTTTGCAAGTTTCGCTTTTCATTCTCGGACAACTTACGGACCCCCCCAAGTACGCAACAATATGTATTCTTAATAAACGACGGTCTTGTATTATTATGAATTTCCCTGAAATTCATAAATACCAATTTTCATAACTACCACTTTTCATACAAAAAAAAAAAAAAAAAAATTACATAGCATATCGGAAATATTTTGGGTAACCTTTAAACTAATTTCCAATTCTATGTCCACAATTATCAACAGGAAAACATGCTTTTAAAATTCTAATAAAATTTCATTATATTTGATGGGGTGTAACCATGTTAAAATAAACTTATAAGAAATATCGACTATAGACCGTAATAGTACGAAATTATTTTATGTATCCCGGAAAAGTAGCCACAGTCATTATAAACGCCATTAATAGGAATAAACTTAATTAATTGTAACTCATTAATTTTTCAAAATAATTTGACATCATTTGGATGATTACAGTACATACTCGGAATTATTTTGTGTGGTCCCATAAATTATTTAGTCTATACATAACCTTTTTTAAGAGTAAACATAATTTTAAGCATCTTTATAATATATGTTAATTTTATTAAGTTCATTTCAGCATAAACGCATTAGAGAGCGCGCTTAAATAAAAGTTTGTCCATAGGCTCTAGTGTTACAAAATTCTTTCTTGTGTCTTTGTAAACAAACCATAAACATTGTATACACCAGTAAAAACTATTCAGCTTATTTTGCGTTTAAAATTAATAATTGTTCCAAATTTAACATCGTTTGGATGACTACGTGACATTGTCAGAACACTTTTGTAAGGTCCTGTACATTAATCAGAAAGCTTAAAAGCACATATTTTCTTCAAACAACATGAGTTTAAGCATCTTACTCACGTACGCTAGTTTCATTTTCTTCATTGCAAAGTAATGATATTAATATGCGTTTAAAAGAAATTCCCCCCTTACGTCGTAATGTTAAGAATTTATGTCCCTATCCACAGTTTATAAACAATACTGCAATAAAAATTATACATCCACTTATATGCAAAGCTGGAATATGTGCGCTAATTTGCAAGTCAATCGAAGGCCTTTTGCAGCCGCTATTGCGGTACATACAAATTCTTCCCATAGACGTAATGATTAAAAAAACTTTGGCGTGTCCCTGTACACGAACTACAAATGAAATGCACACCCAAAACTATACAGCTAATTGCGTGGGGATCAAGAACATGTGTACCAAATATCAAGTCAATAGCGTGATATTTGCGGCCGCTATCGCACGACAGACAGACAGATAGACGGACACACGGAACACATCCTTTTGAGTCTCAACAGAGGGCCTCCACTGACGTTTCGACAAAAATTGGAAGTCAATAGCTTGATTTTTGCGGTGGCTATCGCGGTAAATACAGATTCTTCCCATAGGCTGTAATGATAGAAAACCTTTGGCGTATCCCTGTACACGAACTACAAATGGAATACACACCTAAAACTATACAGCTAATTCCGTTGGGCTCATGAATATGTGTACCAAACTGCAAGTCAATAGCGTGATTTTTGTGGCCGCTATCGCGATACATACAAATTCCTCCCTTAGGTCGTAATGATAAGAAAAACTTTGGCGTGTATCTGTATACGAACTACAAATGGAATACATACCAAAAACTATACAGCTAAAGTCGTGAGGCACATGAACACGTGTACCAAATTTCACGTCAATAGCGCTATTTTTGCGGCCGCTATCGCGATACATACAAATTCCTCCCTTAGGCCGTAATGAAAAGAAAAACTTTGGCGTGTACCTGTATACGAACTACAAATGGAATACATACCAAAAACTATATAGCTAATTTCATGGGGATCATGAACATGTGTACCAAATTTCAAGTCAATAGCGCTATCTTTGTGGCCGCTACCGCGATACATACAAATTCCTCCCATAGGCCGTAATGATAAGAAAATCTTTGGCGTGTCCCTGTATACGAACTACAAATGGAATACATACCAAAAACTATACAGCTAATGTCGTGAGGCTCATGAACATGTGTACCAAGTTTCACGTCAATAGCGCTATTTTTGCGGTCGCTATCGTGATACATACAAATTCCTCCCATAGGCCGTAATGATAAGAAAAAGTTTGACGTGTCCCTGTATACGAACTACAAATGGAATACATACCAAAAACTATACAGCTGATTTCGTAGGGCTCATGAACATGCGTACCAAATTTCAAGTCAATGGCACTATTTTTGCGGCCGCTATCGCGCGACAGACAGACAGACAGACACACAGACACAGCCCAAAACTGTTTTAAGTCTCAACAGAGGGCCTCCACTGACGTTTCGGCAATAACTCTAGGAAAATCACTTTGAAGTTTTCAAATTATTAAAAGGAAAGTCACAGTCAAAGTATGAAAACACATCTATCGTTATATAATGATACATAAAAAATAATAATTAAAATAATAATAATATAAATAATAATTGATGCCCCTCAGCAAATACATAAATTCAGTTGTTAATTTTAAATATCAAATAACATTATTATAAGGAAAAATGTGTGTTCCATGTTATTGTAAGTATATATATTATAATTTTAAACAGACTAAAATAACATTTCTTAACTGAATTTATACTTTTTAACGAAAACTGAGTTAAGTATAGAAAAAAAAAATAAAAAAAAAAAAAAAAAAAAAATGCTTGTTTGTAACTTTTTCCAACCGAATGATTTATGTTTACTTTATTTAAAGTGTTTTCCTTTTTCAGAATTCTTACACAAAAAGCCGAAAATCTGAAACAAATTCTACTTATTGGAAAACAAACTCCTGTTATATCGCGGTTTATCTTTCAAAAATATTTTGACATACTTAAAATAAATCGCTTCCTTTGTGTTAACCACAAAGAAAAATATATCTGAAGTAAAATCATTACATGAGAAAAATGTATATTTCTTAAAATAACAAATATCACACATTACTCTAGGTGAAAAATATATATCCCGATATATTGCGATTTTCCATAGTAATCTTACACAAGTATAATAAAAGATGCATCCGCACAGTATTGTGTTTATTTACTCTTGCATCTCGAAATATTCAAAATTGAAACAAGGCTTCATATACACTGACTTTTAGCAAGTAATAGAACATGAAATTGAAAAGTAAATATGATAAAGAATTTTGCAAGTTGTAAAAATATTTATACTTGAAATGCTTGAAAGTCACTTGTCTTTTTTTTTAGGAATGTGTATATTTCTATTGATTTTTATTTCATCTTATAGATTTTTTTTTTTTTTTTTTTTTTTTTTTTTGTGTAAAAAATATTTAAGACACAAATGTGCTGGGTTAATATTTAAAACTGCTATATTTATGTAAATTTTAGCTAAACATTACGAATCACGCATTGTAAGACAGTAAAAGTAATTTATTTAATCGTATTTATTTATATATATTTACTTAATTAAAAAATTACTTATACAATAATTATCGAACACGTTAAGAAATTGCAACGTCTATAATAGTGTCACATTTGTTTAATTTTATCTTACATGCTTTATTTTCACATTCTTCACTCCGTAAAAAAAGTAGAAAGTCGTTAGTTATTTTCTAGAAAGGAAAAAAAAAAAATCAAATTAATATTTTATGAGCAAAATATTGCAAACTGTTTAAGAAGAAAATATCAATATCATCAACATGATATTAAACAAATAAAATATTAATGGCAACAAAAATAGTGTATCCCATATGAAACTCTGGAGAAATTGAAGGGTTCTTAATACAATGTTTAATACAAAATATAAGCAATATTAATAAGGAATAATCTAAAAAATACTAAGGAATGCCCATTAACTCTTATGCTGCCTTCAAATATTCTGTTTGTAAGCGAACCATGCAAAGGTCGGATTTTTGCTCGTTAAAAATTATCCCATGAGTTATTCATTGCTTCTCGAAGCTCAGAATGGGATCCAAACTGTTTTCCAGCAGCATACATTTGACGAACCGGCTTGCCCAGATGTTTTCCATTATTTTATCATCAGTTATTTTAGATGACCTTGGTAAAACTTGCGCATTATTTTCAGCGACATAATTTTTAGTTAAACTGGCGGTGTGAATAGAAGCTCCACATTGTTGAGACATCGACAAAATTCAGTGTTTTAATATAGTATGTATGTCTCTGCCTACCACAAGGATGGTGCAGACTTTTTCTTCATCCATATTCAATTGATAACTAAATTATCAAACTCCCACTCCCCAGTTTGTCGTGTTATAAGAAAATAAATTCCCCTGTATGGTTTAGATAACTTCAGTATTATTGATAACCATCTGGACCGTCAAAGTTGAATTTCTGCTTATCTGAAAACATTATAAAAGTCCATTTGAGATACATGTCATGATTTCTTCACCCCCAACACAAACGATTTTCGATATGTGTATTTTCCATTTTGTATTGTGCTTCCGCTTTCTGAATATAACCTTTTTATATCTTGTTATGTAATTATAAACTATTTACTGTAACATATGAGCAAGTCTTGCTTGATATTGAGCCCCTGTCTTGCTTACATTGATGTTTTTAAACTCATGACCAAATTTTCTTTCGTCGCGAGGCGTTAACTTTTAAGATTTCCAGTCTTCTTTCTCTTCTTCTTTCTGTCTTCATTTCTGTATAAAACAAGTGTTCAGCTGCTATTTTTGCGATGATGCAATATCGTATGTGTTGCTATTATTTTCCTACAATTTTGTTTCCCAGAATACCACACTTGAATTCTTGGGAATTTGGCTGTGTTGATACTTTAAGTATTTGGTCTGCAGTGATCCCGTCACATCTATATCCGATATTAAAGATATCATGACATGAGTAACAGATAAAACTTGCATAGGGCAACACACAATTTAATTACAATACAGAGAAATCTACAGAATTTGGACACTTTCACTTTTTTACATTTTGATGATCATCTTGAAAAAGAATATATGTGTTGTTCTTGAATTTTGGGAATAAGGAAAACATGCCCTTCTTTATATTTTTCAGGAAACATTTTGTCATGAAGACCTTTTAGGGGACGAATAATAAATCCAATAAAATAAAAAGTGTTTTTGATTACCCTGTATCTGGAAAAGCGTCGATTCATCTGAAAATTTTAGATAAAGTAATGTTATAATTTATGCATGTGTAGAGATTTGCAAAGATACCTTGAATATTTAGAGAGTTACTAATATTTTATTTAAAAAAAATCGTAAGGTTTTTTTATAACTTCAAAGGTTTTCCTACAAATTTCAAGAAATTTTCGAAAAAATCAAATGGCAACATATGCCTAAATCATTATACTATAGTTTAAAAAAACTACGTTTAATAATAAAAGAAATATGGACAGTTGTAGTAAATAATTTATTACTGTAGCAAATTTATTACTGTACTGTACTGTACAGTACACTACATTTACAGTACAGTACAGTACAGTACAGTCATTTATTACTGTACTGTAAATAATTTATACTGTAGCATAAAAACTTCTCCACAGTTTAATGTTCAACTGTATAGGGCACTTTAACAAAAAAAATATACATTAAAATTTCACAAAAATTCATAAATATGTCGGTGATTAAATAAGCTTTTTTACATTCTCTTGCCCATAAGGTAGAGGAAGTATTGTTTTTGGGTCAAATTTTTTAACGCGAGATTTTGTTATAGTTACACGTTTTGAGGTCCACTGAATAAGAAATTCATGTTTTAAGCAAATGGTCTGTGTGTGTCTGTCTTTTATCAGCATATCTCAAAAACAAAATATGGAAGAAAGTTCAAACTTGGTATACTACATGTGCATCATATAGGGATGCTACAGTAAGCTTTTAGTTAAGATCAGGCAAATGGTTCGTGTACAGGGACAATCAAGAGAATTCTAATACATTACGTCTATGGGGGAAATTGCAGGTAAGTAGAGTTTGACGTCTATAGACTAAACCAAGTTTGACGTCTATAGACTATCGCACTAAACCAAATGAAACGAATATATATATATTGTAATAGAGATAGTTAACTGGGAAAAAAAAAAATGTGTATGTAGGAGCCTCGCCTCCCCCTAGGGGGGGGGAAGTCCCCCCTCGAGGGGAGTAAATTTTCATGATGTGCATCTTTCAAAAGAGCTCGCCAATACCTTTAAAACGAATGGTTGAACCATCGATCTGCGATAATTTAAAACAAAAGTAAATTTTTTTTTTTTTGAGAATAAAACGGACTTTTTTGGGGTATTTGGTGTTATAATACTTCTCTAATATTTAAATCGTCTGCATTATCATAAAAGATATTTTTTTAAAATAATAAATTTAATAAATTATTTTTAAAAAAACAGACTATTTTTTTTATAACCGAATTAAATTCTATATAAATGTAGGTGCATTAATGAAACGGGGGGTACAGAAATTATCATATAAAAATCTTCAGAAGCCCAATATGAATTGTTTAACACAGGTTTATATAACAATACTCGTTATCTTACCTTTTAATCTGCACCGTATATTTATAGTATTAAATTTCAGGGTAAGGGAAAGTCGTGTGAGTGACACACCAGACTATTTGAACTGTTTTCTAAAAAGGTCTTTGCTATAAGGGGTCATTCAGAAAGTAAAATTTGTATAAATTTGTAAAAATTCACTAACTGCTTACGATGTCAATGCACATTTTTTTTCTTTTTAATTTTAATGATGTTTTTAATTACTAATGTGGTTAAACCACATTGACTATTAATATGTTTCACTTAAATGTTATGAAGCAAAAAATTAAGGTCTCGATCTTTTTATTACCATATGTCAATTCCCATTTATATTTTTCTTTCTTATGTGCAAATTTCGAAATATTTATGTTATATAAATGTAAGTACATGTTATATATATGTAAGTATATCATTAAACTTGGCCTCATTAAAACACTCTGTAGCTCTAACTAAAATGAATATTGAGTCAAAAATTTGTACATAGAAATTTCAAAGGATGCGCTCTGGGGATTTAAAAAATGAAATTATATATGTATATATATATATATATATATTTATATATATTTTAATTTCCTCTCCGTGGAGACATGCATGAAAAAATCAAACAAGAATTACAGTCCAAATGCTTGAAAAGTTTTATAATAAATAAATGTGGTATATTTCAAGCAATATCAACATTTAAAATTGTTATTCTTACATTTTGAAAAAGTTTTTGTTGCAAAATTTTACAGACAAAGTGATTACCCATCCATTTTCTACTAATTTGTCGGCCCATTTCATCGATCTTAATCTTCGGGATTTTTGGTTATGGGCCCATTTAAAGAGTTTGGTTTTTAAAAACCAATGTGGAAAGTTTCGATGACTTGAAGGACCGTATAACTAAGCATGTGAGACTGGCGACCAGCTGCCATCAGCTGTTGAACACGATATTCATGGCTACAGATTTTACAGATGAATAATTGGGCCACCACTGAACAATATTATCTGCATCGATAAACAATCTACAGTTTGTAACAAATAACAATAAAATTTGTAATAATTAAAATAGTTTTTGTTAAAATTTGTAGCTTGTTCCTATTTTGGTGCGTTTCCTCTTGGAGGGGAAATTCTTAAAATTTTACTTTTATTTATTTATTTATTTATTATTATTATTATTATTTTCAGATTCCTAGCGCGCATCCTTTGAAATGTCTATATAATAATTTTCGACTCAATATTCATTTTCACTATTTCTACACAGTTCTCTGAATAGGCCAAGTTTAATTATGGTCACTCTCTCTCTCTCTCTCTATATATATATATATATATATATATATATGTATGTTTAAATATATTGTTACAAAATTGTAAATAATTGTGTTTATTTTTGCATAAATTCTTTCAAAGAGGCTAAGTTGATAAAGTGCTAATTTTGTGCATTTGTAGTCGTTTAGCGTTGAAATAGCCTTATTTTCCCTTAAAAACGCATTAAAAAGCCCCAATAAGGCAGGTAATGGATTTGGCGCCAAATTTGGCGACATTTTTCCACCTTGGAGATTTTTTGGCGACCTTGGCGAGAAAATCATCATAAGGGATATACCAAATATGGAAGCTCTAATCCCATTGGCTAGTGAGATATTGAGATTTCTGGAACGTACGTTCCACAGTTTTCTACAGGGGTATATAAGCCTGTTTTCTTCGCCAAGGCGAGTTAGTTCAGTTCTGTCTGAGATCAGCTTCTGTCAATGTTGCAGTGCATTGAGCCTCTTTGAAAGAGACTTGCTTTAAGTGTTATTGCTATACAATTTGTACTGTGGATTTGCTATTGACAGCTGTTGTTTAAGCTGTGTGTACTGGTTGAATTGAAGCTGATATTTGGTTAATAGACTTGTATTTTTCTGGAACTTTCTGTGGATAAATTACTGAATTTTTGTACGTTTGGCCTTTCATTCTCGGACAACTCACGAACTCCTAAGTACGCAACATTTCTGGTGTCAGGAGTGGGGTTGTCTGTGAATGGTAATAGCTAGAGCTATAGAGTAAGAAATGAAGAAGCTTCTGGAAGGTCTAACTGCCCAGATGAATGAGTTAAAATCTGGATTGATAGAGAAAATAGAAACCGGACAAAAAGAAATGAAAGCCGGACAGGAAAAGAGGGAAAACGGATTGATAGAGAAAATAGAAACAGGACAAAGGGAAATGAAAGCAGGATAGGAAAAGATGGAAACCGGATTGATAAAGAAAATAGAAAAAGGACAAAAAGAATTGGAAGCCGGTTTGACCGAAGAAATTAAATCTAATCAAGATGAGATGAAGAGAGAGCTTTCAATGGCAAAAGAATCAATAGAGGGTAAATTAACGGTGATGGAAAATAGAATGGATGGAATAGAAGAGAAAGTTTTGAAGATAGAAGAAAGTTTTGAAGAGAAAGTTATAAAGATAGAAGAAAATTTTGGAAGAGAAAGTTTTGAAAGTGGAAAAGAATTTTGAAGAGAGATTTAGGAAGATAGAAGAGAATTTTGAGGAGAAATTTAAAGAAAACTTTGATCAAGAGCTGAAAGGAAAAGTTTCAGAGATAGAAAGCAAGTTTAAGAGAATGGAGGAAGATCTTGAGAGAAAAATGAAAGAAGAGTGGAACGGAGAAGTAATAGGGAATTAACTGCAGAGCAAGATTCGGAATCTCGAAGAAAAGTTAGAATCCATGCCTCAGGAAACTGAAAAGAAAGAGAGAAGAATCTAGAATCAGGAATTCATTAAGCTATCTACCTACGATGGCAGTTCCTCCTGGCATGTATATAAGACGCAGTTTTCCATCGTAGCCGAAGCTAACGGCTGGGACTCTGTTGCAAAGACGGCTCATCTGGTAGGGTCGTTCCGGGGCGACGCCGCAGATACTCTGGAGACCCTTTCGAAGGAAAAGCGACATGACTTCGAAGCTTTAACCAGAGCACTAGAGCTACGTTTTGGAGCGAAATGGTCCAAATAATATAGTCGACTCCAGCGAAGGTCCCGTCATCAGAGACCAGGGGAAAGTTTACAAGAGCTGGCATCAAACATCCAGAGGCTTTCACATTTGGCTTTCTCAGACTGTCATCCTGAAACACGTAATGATCTGGCCCTAGAATATTTCATTGATGCTGTCGGAGATCCAGATATCCAAAAAGCCCTCAGACTCTCCGGCGTGAAGGATGTGGAGTCAGCCTTGGTGTATGCCCTAAAGCTCCAGTCAGCCCAACAAGCCTCCTGTAAACATCGCCAGAGCAGCACAGCCGACAAAGTGAACGGCTCTCAAGATGATCTTAAAGAGATTCAGAAAATGATTGCAGAAATTAATAGAAGACTACGCATTCTTGAGAGTAAAAGAAAAGGGAAGACTCCAACAACTAAATGCTGGGGCTGTGGAAAAGACGGTCATATCAAACGAAGCTGCCCAGTAAGAGCACCTAGAGAAGCAACCAAGAATGTCTCTGAAGTATGGCACACAGAAGGAGCCCTTCGGGAAAATCCAGATGCCTTTTTGCAGAAGCCTCCATCCGAAGATCATAAATACAGCTCTAAATCCGAGGATAAACACCAAAGTATAAAGCCAGTTGCTCGCCAAGTTACTGTCGCAACACCATCAGAACAAGATCCCGATCCATGGAGTGACGAAGAACTTAGACAAGCCCAGTTGGAAGATCCTGACATAAAACCAATATTACAGCTGAAGAAGACAACCAGCAACAGACCTACCTGGCAGGATATTTCCAGATTTAGTCCTATTACGAAAAGTTATTAGTTAGTCCTATTACGAAAGGCATTTTGGGACTCTCTTCATATCAGAAACGGCGTATTATACAGAAAGTGGGAATCTGATGATGGGAAAAGCTTCCGATGGCAGATAGTATTGCCAAGATCAAGAATTCCAGATGTTTTAGCACAACTGCATAGTAGCTCTACCGGAGGCCATTTTGGGGTAATGAAGACTCTGCAGAAAGTTCGGGAACGCTTCTACTGGTGCAAGGCAAAGGAGGATGTGGAGAAATGGTGTAAATCCTGTGATGCTTGTGCGGCACGTAAAGGCCCGCAGAAACGAAGTCGAGGAAGACTGCAACGGTATAACGTGGGAGAACCATTTGAACGGATTGCACTCGATATCTTGGGTCCATTGCCACGGACCTCCAGTGGAAATAAATACATCCTCGCCGTGATGGACTATTTCACCAAGTGGCCTGAGGCATATCCCATTCCCGATCAAGAAGAATGCACATTCGCAGAGGTCCTAGTGCAGCAATGGGCGTCAAGGTACGGCACGCCCCTACAACTTCATACCGACCAAGGTAGGAACTTTACCTCTGCTGTTTTCAAGGGACTGTGTCAACTACTCGGCATAGACAAAAACCGGACAACACCCTTACATCCCCAGTCGGACGGCATGGTCGAGAGGTTCAATCGTACCATCCTGAATAACCTCTCTCTTCTAGTATCAAGGAACCAACAAGATTGGGACTTGAAGTTGTCATTGTTCCTGCTGGCATATCGAAGTGCTGTCCATGGAACCACCTGCTATACTCCAGCCCAGATGCTGTTCGGACGTGAACTTCGTCTCCCTTGTGATATCCTGTTTGATTGTCCATCCGATGCGCCTTCATCGCCCGAGGAGTACATCCAAGATCTCCAGGCACGATTTGAGGACGTACACAACTTTGCTCGGGTGCGGATTAACATGGCAACTGAGAAAATGAAGACAAGGTACGATCTAAAGGCTACACAACATGAGTTCCAGGAAGGAGAGAAGGTCTGGTTGTGGAATCCTGTTCGACGCAAAGGACTCTCTCCCAAGTTACAGTGCAACTGGGACGGACTATACACAGTCTTAAAAAGGCTGAATGATGTAGTGGTGCGGATCACTAAAACACCTTCATCAAAACCGAAGGTGGTGCACTATAACAGGCTGGCCAAGTACCATAATTACCGGTAATATTAAAATTTAAAATGTAAATACTGGTAAAATTTGCGCATGCGTAATGTAAATATTTGTATATAAATACTTGTACATATTTGTGAATTTTGTAAATAGTTCTCACTTGATTTTTGTTTCTATCTTGTCGTTATATGCAACTCAGTTTTTGTGTTTGAGATTGTGTAAATTTGGTTAGTTTCGCCTCTTGACCAAGGGTTGCGCTGACCGGGACGTGCAGTCCTTGGGAGGGGGGCAGTGTTACAAAATAGTAAATAATTGTGTTTATTTTTGTATAAATTCTTTCAAAGAGGCTTAGTAAGTTGGTAAAGTGCTAATTTTGTGCATTTCTAGTCGTTTGAGCGTTGAAATAGCCTTATTTTCCCTTAAAAACGCATTAAAAAGCCCCAATAAGGCAGGTAATGGATTTGGCGCCAAATTTGGCGACATTTCCCCACATTGGCGATTTTTTTTGGCGACCTTGGCGAGAAAATCCTCATAAGGGATATACCAAATAGGGAAGCTCTAATCCCATTGGCTCATGAGATATGGAAATTTCTGGAACGTTCCACGCTTTTCTACAGAGGTATATAAGCCTGTTTTCTTCGCCAAGGCGAGTTAGTTCAGTTCTGTCTGAGATCAGCTTCTGTCAATGTTGCAGTGCATTGAGCGTCTTTGAAAGAGACTTGCTTTAATTGTTATTGCTATACAGTTTGTACTGTGGATTTGCTATTGACAGCTGTTGTTTAAGCTGTGTGTACTGGTTAAATTGAAGCTGGTAGTTGGTTTATAGACTTGTATTTTTCTGGAACTTTCTGTGAATAAATTACTGAATTTTTGTATGTTTGGCTTTTCATTCTCGGACAACTCACGAACCCCTAAGTACGCAACAATTTATACTAGCAGACCTGGCCACACGTTGCTGTGGCTATGTTATAAAACGTTGTAGCCGATGTAAAAACCCATGGGATTGAGACCTGAACTTTAAGTTAAAATTGTGAAGCAATTTGTAAAAATTTTCGCAAAGTTGATATTAAACACAAATTAATTTTATTGTAGGGTCCTATAAATTTTAATGGAAAAGCGAAATATATTATGTTTAAAGCTAAGATGGCAAAAGCTGTAGTTATATAAAGGAAAACGATATGGCTAAGACAGAAAAATAAATAAATTAGATAAATATTTTAAAACTTTAAAGTAGGCTATCTTATGAAATATTGGACATTTAAATACAGGTATTATTTTAAATATAAAAAGATTTTGAAAAAGATTAATATGTTTTAACGAAGTGATGAGAAGATTTTGAGTATATTAAAATTTTAATAGTAAATTTAAGTTAATCAAGAGGGGAAAACATTCAGGATTAAGATAAGTATAATTATAAGGTAAAAAAAAAAAAAAAAAAAAAAAAGTTTTATAATGCCATGCTTTTATTTTTATTTTTATTTTCATTTTTATTTTTATTTTTGTTGAAATGATGACGTCACTGACCATCTGTGAAGCCATGAAGGATTTCCTATGTTAATCGCCAATTTTATTTTTTGTAAAAAAAAATATTAAAAATCGAGGTAAATGATTTCCATATTTTAATCCCCATATTCGGGTATAGATATATATTAGTTATCGCGTGCATGCATTTGATCAAATTGTTTTTGCTGTAAAATTGATAAAATTTTAATTTTTAATTTAAAAAAAATGGCAAACTTCCATATTCGATTGAAAACATAAATATTTCCTTTCAAACGGTAGTATTTACACAATAAATATCCAACTAATATACTAATTAAAAGGGAAATGATAAATATTCTATCATAATTTGAAGTCATATGTGTTTTCAAATGTCTAAAGTATCTGACACAAGAAACTAATATGTTGAAGCGGAATAGATTTGATATCTGTCATCCTTGACAAAAAAAAAATCGCCAAACTATCTGGCGAACACATTGAATTCCTTTCAAAAACCATGCCTATTTTAACAACTTATGTAAGAGATTAATGAATAATATGAAACAATATTTCATACTATGGATATTTCGAAAATATATATCTTGCATGTATATTTTTGTGTTACGTTTTTGATCGCCAAATAAAAAAAAAAAAAAAAAAAAAAAAAAAAAAAAAAACCCAAGGGCGACAGAGTTTTGAAATTTAAATTAAAATGTTGTGAATTTGACAGCAAAATAACTCAATCTAACACATGCATGCGACAAATAATACACACACACACACATATATATATATACATATATATAAATATGTATATATGGGGATTAAAATAGAGAAATAATTTTCTTCGACTTTCAATAACTTTTTACAAAACTCCAATGGCCGATTAACATTGGGAATCTTTTTCTTGGCTCCACAGACAGTCTGTGACGTCACACTTCGCTTGTGTATTGAACAACAGTAGTACTTTATCAATATGTATAATTTTTTTAAAGTGATTATGACATAAATTTTTGTGAGAGGAATAATTTAACTTTTTATAATTTTTTAACGTTCATGTTTAATTAAATGTATTTATTTTATGTCAAAAAAAATATACTCGCTATTTTTTTTTTTTTTTTTTTCACAACGATTAAACTTATGGTACTCGCAGATTATTTAACCAAGTGCTATAATTAACAAATAACTTTCAATAAAAAAATATTGTGAATATAAATTGAGATAAAAACTATCCTATCTCTCAAGCTGGACGAAACTGCACACAGTGTGCTAAATTTCATTAAATCGGTTCATTAGATTAGGAGTTCATCGCGGACAAACATCGTGACACGAAATTTTTATATATACAAAGATATATATATATATATATATATATATATATATATATTACGCTATTCTATCTATATATCAATTTAAAATAAACCATGGAATATTACCCTTTTTTACTACTTTAATTAAAAAGTCAAATTAGTACAATGTTAAATATATATATATAAAAAAAAAAAAAAAAAAAAAACCTCGTTTTTTCATACATGATTTTTATTTTTTGTTGATATTCATTACATAGGATAAAAACAAATATTGAAAAGAATCTTTAAATTTTCTGCATTTCACTGCCTTCAGGTTTGTTTATTTAAACGAAATATGTTCAAAAGAATTCTTGAACAA
>OZ005656.1:141007721-141112721 GCA_963930645.1 Salticus scenicus | reverse complement strand
TTATTTATTTATTTTATTTTATTTTATATTTTTTTGTTTTGTTTTGTTTTGTTAAATAGTAAGAAAATATAACAAGAAAAAAGTTTTCTATTTTCAAAATATTATTTGAATCATTATTTTGTGTAAATTTATCTAAATAAGTTAAAATTTATAAATTAGTGCATTTTATCTAAAAAATTATAAAGTCTTTTTAGAGGGATGAATTTGAAATAAAAAAAAATTACATTATTCAAAATTTGAAAAATATGGCTAATATGTATATATATATATATATATATGGAAATATTTAAGAAATCCGTAGAAGTAAGACGGATTATACAAAAATCTTTTACAGCTAAAATTCATCATCCCATACTTTGCACAACTTTTCACAGGATAACATAATGGTGCATGTTTTTAAAAGAATGAGTACAGATATTTACTCTGATAAACTTATCAACATTTTAGATTAGAAAAGGGAGTGTACCTTCTATTTAGCTATTCAGGGAAAAGAAAGCTATTTTAACAGTGATGAATTATCTTTTGTATCGAACAAGTAAAATTTTTAAAACAAGCCAAACAAATGAAACTTAAACAAACGCCAACTCGAAATGTTTCGAAACAATGTTGTGTTCTGATTCAACTATTGATCGATATATTTTGTTTTCGAAAAAGTTCTATGCACAGTTATACTTATCTTTTAAATACATGCAAATAAACGTCAACATTGTGTTGTTTTAGAATATTTATCAGAATTGCACCCTTTTTCATTGTTAATTTTTTGCATAATGTGCATGTGTTGAATACAAATAAATACTTTTAGAAAAACTGTTAAAAATGTGAATATAAATCATTTAAATAAATGACTGAGAGGAATATTTATTAGTTTTTAATAGAAAACTTTCATAAAGAAAATTAAAACATGAACGCCAGTTAATTGAGATATTTAACATTTGCAGACACGAATGATGGTATGCGGGATTACTTAACGATTACCAAGTAAATAATCTGGTGTGTCACTCACGCGACTTTCTCTTACCCTGAAATTTAATACTATAAATACAGGTTGGAGATTAAGTGGTAAGATAACGGGCACTGTTATGTAATCCTATGTTAAACAATTCAAATTATGCATCGAAAGAGTTTTATATGATACTTAGTTCTGTGTGAGGGGGCTACCACCCCCCTCAACCCCCTTTCATTAATGCACCAACATTTATATAGAATTTAATTGGGTTATTAAAAAATAACTCTGTTTTTACAAAATAATTTATTAAACTTATTATTTAAACAAATTATCTTTTATGATAATGCAGACGATTTTCATATTAGAGAAGTAGAATAACACTAAATATCCAAAAAAAAAGTTTAATTTATTCTCATTATTACATTTCTTTTTTTTTTTTTTTTTTAAGATGAAAAAAAATCGATAACTTTATTTTAAATTATCACATATCGATGGTTCATCCATTCCTTTTAAAGGTATTGACGAGATCTTTTGAAAGATACCCATTATGAAAATTTTCGGAGATGTGAGGCTCCTACATACACAATGTTTTTTTTTTCCAGTTGACTATCTCTATTACAAAAAATATATATTCGTTTCATTTGGTTTAGCGCAGTCTATAGATGTTAAACTCCACTTACCTGCATGTTCTTAGACTGACTAAGAACAGGATTCGACAAGGATTTATTTTAAAAAACGTGTGAAGCGCACTTTTTTACATAATAATTTTCGCTAGTGTTCGGACACTTTTTTTACCGACTGTATATAGGTTCTAAGAAAACATCTCATCTGTATAGTAATACCCAAATATAAAGTTTTTCCTATTTTCAATAAGATGATATGTTCCAAATGTGTACCGTTTGAGAGGTGTGATTATTATTATGGCTTAATTGAAACAAATGTATCTTCTACGAGGTCGAAAACACAGACAAAAATATTTTAGTAGGACAACAGGACTATTACTTTAAGGAAAAGCAGACTACTTAAAAATTGATTTTTTATTTAAATATATTAATTAAACAACAACAATAGGTTTTTTTAAACATATTTTAATGTTTTATGCATAGTTCTCTTTATTTAAAATTAGTATTAGAGAAAACTGATAAATCCGCCTGTTCATTTTTTAACGCAAAACGATAGCTGCAGATTTAGCTTATTTTCTGGATATATTTTTCCCCTATTTGTTTTCTATTTGTCTATCAAAATATGTGACTATAATTTTATTATTTTTAAACTTTTAAAATGATGTTCGTTATAGATATTGTTGGCTCCTAGAAGAAGAATTTTGATTGTTAGGATTGAAATGCAAATAAGTAGAGAAGCTCATAGAGACATGCATCGTCACATAAATGAAGATGTTTATACTGACTTTTTGTTCTTGAAGACAGAGTAATTGTTATGAACATTGTTCATATAGAAAAATTAAATTTCTACATTTGTTATATAAATGCTTAGTTGATAAATTGTTTGATTTTTGGCCACTGCACGATTCTAATCAGTATAAATCATCAGTAATTTACTGCTTATTTAATAAGAGAAAAACAATCATGTTCCAATAATGCCTCATATTCAGCAGGAACTGAACATGCATTATTGAGAACAAAAATATGTTTTCTTGAGAAACGTAACGTCTAATTAAAAAACTATTTAAATGTTGTATGATTATGAAAAGAACTGTCTGTACTTATTTTTTTTCTTTCAATATTTTATCAGACATAAATAAATAAATATATATATATATATATATATATTATTTAATTCTGTACTGTTCATTGTTTTCTCACTGAATCTAAACATTTAACACTTTTTTTTTTTTTTTTTTTAATGCAACGATATATTTTGCTTGCTTTAATCTAGTTTTAAACATTTGGTCTTTTTTGTTTGGTAGACAGCAGCACTACCCTGAAATTCAGAAAACGAAGTTTCAGAGAAAGCCTATAGTAGAATTAAATTTAAATTACTTAGTATTTCCAAATGTGTAGATGCGGATTTAATAATACACTCGTGCCTAGATTTTGCAGCTGATTAAGGACCTTATTGTTATTTTGGCTTGTAACAACTACTGCGAGTTTGGTTTGGTTTGGTTTGATGAGTACTGAGATTTATTGCTTGCCTCTAAGGCCGCTTATATCTCGAAAATCCACACCACAAGGGTTTATAAGTTTTTATTATGACAAGAACAGATACATGAAATACATAAACAAGGACAAAACATCCATGCCTTACCCGGGATTTGAACCCGGGCCCAACTGTATAGAAGTCAGTGCTGCTAACCACTATACCGCTTGGGCGGCCTACTGCGAGTGTTTTCCAGTTTACTGTATTTACTTACATAGAATTACAAGTAGCTTTACTGAAGCATTTAATGAAAAATGGGTCACAATTAAATGATTTAGAGTATTAACATACTTAAAACTTTCTTTAATTAGCCAAAATTCGTGTAATCGGAACCACGGACAAAAAGCGTTAATATACCTGATTGCGGAAGGTTGTGCAAACTTAATAGACCTTACGTAATAACAGAGACACTTTGACTGTTTTCCACTTTTCTGCAATTTAGTTCTTTAACGGTTTATATGTGTTTAAAATGCGATTAACATTAAGCAGGCGTGTTTTTTCAGTAAAACTCTTTTGAAACAAAAGAGTTTGATGATGCGACGGCGAATCTTACAGAAATAAAAAATGTTTCATTAAGTCTAATGTATGTTGCAGCAATGAGAGGTGTTATATACAAATTCGAGTTATTTGGTTCTCTGTGAGTTACGTCGGCAGAGGAAGAAACACAGTGTCAAAAAAAAAAAAAAAATGCAATTATAGAACTTGCCACTACTGAGTTCGATGATACAGATACTAACAGGAGTCACAATATATAACCTCATAAAATAAACTTCTAAAGGTAATTAAATAAAAAAATAAGTTTTTTTTTTTTTTTTTTTTTTTTTTTAATGAGTAAATCAAATAAAGGTTAGAAGTTTAGATTTTGGGTTAAAAATTAATTGTTTCATTTAAATATAATTTTAAAGTAAAATAATTCCCTTCATGTATAATATTAAATTTAGTTAAAATTGTTAATTGCAGTTATTTGTAAATTCAAAGTTCATCACCTCATGATCTTAATACTATCTCATGAGATTTATTATGGACTAATTATTAGGTTTAGTAATATTTTTTTGTAATTATTTACATTTACATTTATATTTAAATTAAGAAACGTTTAGTTGTTAGGAATTTAATTGAGGTAAGAAATATTTTACTGAGTTTGAAATAGATAAATAATTCCTTTTACAATTTTGTAAAGGATAAATTTAGAGCTAGAGTTTGAGAGTTAATTGAAATTTATGATATTTGCAGCTGTTTATCGTTTTGCAGATTTGAACATTTGAACATTTTTCTCATCATAGTAAATTTAATTGTATATTTATTTATAGAAGCCGAAAGGAATTTAAGAAACTGGAAGAGTCAGCTAATAGAAAATTGGGATGTAGAAAGCTGTGTAAAATAATAATAATTATTATTATTTGTGTTTATATAAAATTTAGAGAGGAGAAACAGTAAAATAGCAATTAAGGACATTTTTATTATTTTTATAGATAGGGAATTTTTTAGAAGATCACGTTCCTGTAAGTGTTTGGGCCGACAGATCGTTTTCGCTAAATTAAAGTTAAAAGTATGGTTCTTCTCCCAACAATGCTTACCAACAGCCAATTGTTTTGAATGATTTTATTTAAAATACACATATTCCTGGTTTTTACACAGCTTTATATAAGATAAAGCAAGGATATATATATATATATATATATATATATATATACACAAATAATAATTTTTGGCTAAACTATGGCTGATTAATTTTGAATTTACTCGAGTTTTATGCATTCCAATTGCTTTTTTTATATATACAACGATTTAAAGCAACAACTGTAATAAAACCAAGAGAGCTATTTTGCCAATCTCACCTTATAGGGTAGGAGAGATTGCTCACATGGGTAAGAGAGACTGCGCTTGATTATATCTACAATTAAATTGTAAGTAATAATAATTGCATTTAAATTACATTGTTGTAAGTTTTCTGTAAACAAATATTTTTGTACTGGAAGTGAATAATTTGTTCTAATGATTAAAGATTCAGAAAAAAAAAAAAATAAGAATTATATTTAAAGAAAAGCAAATTAAAGAATCATAAAAATTAAGCTAATTAGCAAAATTTATCTTTAGTTAACAAAATTAACTTATTAAATATTTAAATCTTAATAGATAAACAAAAATATTTATAAAAAATTGCTTTAATTAACAAATTTCGTATTAATTTATTAAAAAGGAGATAACTGCAAAATATCATTTTAGCTATCTAATTTATCGTGAAATGGATTTAGTTATATATATAAATAAACAGAATAATCAAAACAATATAAAAATTTAATCCCAAAACACACAAGGGCCTTCATCAGGGGATTCCCCCATGTAGGGAAAGGAATATGAGAAGTTTCTGACGCAACACTGGTATTAACCAAAAAACACGTTTCTAGCCCCCAACTTCTCACAGATGGAGGCACGACCATACACCAAACGAATTTTAATTAATACATAGCATAAAAAGCAATTAAAATCAGAAATAAAGCACAAAATATAATACATCAAATATAAAATTCAAGAAATATAATACATAAAATATAAAATACAAGAAATTAAATAAAACAAGAATATATACATACATACGTGGACAAACTAGAATAGTCAGAAAATGGAAAATTTAAAACCACCCCCCTTTATAAACATAGAACACTTTTCAGCTAGTAGGGCCACTTAACAGCACTTAAATGTCGCCTAAAATGGAACAACAAACCTTAAATGGGATTGTCATCAAGAATACTAAAATGTTTATTGATTAAAATAACAGGATAGCGGTTAACAGTTAGTATATTTTTGAGATTTTTCATAGCCAGATTCAGGTCTAAATTGTTATTGCAAATCATTTTAATTCTATTTATTTGGGTGAACATAACATTTTTTAAAACTTTACGACTAATACAGGAGAACCAATTTGTTAAATAAAAAACTTTAAAGTTAAAATCTTGTCTTTTATCATAAATCCCAATTAACCAGTTATAATCTTTTTTTTTTTTTTTTTTTTTTTTTTTTTAATCCAGAAAAGAAGTTTGGTCTTCAGAGTCAATATGGTTTAATACAAGATCGGAGGGATAGATTTCAGCTGCATACTTCGCAAAATCTACACAGTTTATTGTAATTACGTCATCAATATATCTATAAAACTTAATATCTTTGAATTTTCTTTCAAACATAAACAAAAAAATGTTTGCGAAGGCACTCGTGTAACTTGTTCCCATCGGGATATCGAGAATTTGTAAAAAATAATTAACACCGTTAAACAAAACATTTTCGAAGATGCAAAATTTAATAAGGTTAATCCAGTAAACTTTATCGCATTCTATTACATGACAACATTCCTCGTAAACCCTTTCAAAAACCACTAAAATTAAGTAATGTGGGATGATACTAAAAAGGTTTTCAAAATCATAAGTATTAATAGTAAAAATATTATCTGAATTTTCTTTAAAATACTTTAAAAGTGAGTAATTATTTTTAATGATACTGTAATTATCGTCTGACTCTAAAGCGTTTAAATTTGTTCTAGTTCTATTTATTTAATAATTCAGGTTTTACTCCCTCCTATATTTAAATTTTATTTTATATTTTAGGAAAGCTTGTATCACCTTGCTGCTATTGCGCAGGTTTTCAACATTTTAAAGTTTTTTTGATTCAACCATTTAAGTTAACATTTTATAATCCAAATTTTTTAAGGTAACATTTTTTATTATCCTCCCTTTTAAACTTCTCCGATGTTTTGCTTGATTCATATAGCTCTCGGGTTTTCATTTTCTTTTCAGGTTCTATTTTTAAACAAGGGGCCCTGGAGAATCTTTGGATATGGGTGATTCCTCCGGTAAAAAAATACTGTATCCAATGTTAAATGTTAAACAACAAATTAAAAAAAAACCCTTAAAAAAATTAGTAGATGTATTGATAAACGTTGTCGTACCTGTCCCGGGGCTGCTTCTGAAGGTCGTGCTTCCATCTGTGAGAAGTTGGGAGCTAGAAACGTGTTTTTTGATTAATACCAGTGTTTCGTCAGAAACTTCTCATATTCCTTTCCCTACATGGGGGAACTCATCTGATGAAGGCCCTCATGTGTTTTGGGATTAAATTTTCATATGGTTTTGATTATTTTGTTTATTTATTA
Source organism: Salticus scenicus (assembly GCA_963930645.1). Lineage (NCBI taxonomy): Eukaryota > Metazoa > Arthropoda > Arachnida > Araneae > Salticidae > Salticus > Salticus scenicus. The sequence continues at coordinate 141,105,477 of OZ005656.1, read as the reverse complement.
TCTCGACATCGCGATAATTCGCTAAGCGATGCGACCCTAATTAGCGGAGATATTAATTAAAACGTCGACCCATATCTAATGAAAAATGACCCAGAATTCATGATTAAATGCTTAAAAAGCGACATTTTTACGGAAAAAGTAGAAAATAAATTAGAAATATCAGTCGTATCGTTACAAATAAGATATCAAATGAAAGGTCCGATTTTTCTGAATCCGACGGTTTAAATAGCTTATCGATAGGGCAATTAGATTTTTTAAAATTAACTAAAGTATGAAAAAAAAGGTGTCAACAAATCACAAGAGTTTTATTAATTTTGCAATAGACGTATTTCGGTTACCATGGCGCCGGGCGAAAGAATAAATAGATTTTACTTCCTGCTTTACTGATTTTGTACTGGAAATAAAAATTGCAAATTTCAAAATGCTTGAATTTTCTTCAAAATTATTTCAAACTTGCTACACACTTTTAACATCACAAGACGAAGTTGCAGTTCAAATTTCATCGGGTTTCGAGAATAAATAAAAAATGTACAATTTAATTGCAAATTAAATTTTATTCGAATTCGCGTATTTCATTTTCTAACTATGATTAAATTATTTTTAATACATCATTCGAAAGATATTTTAAAGTACTTTTATATTATCGAAAGTGGGATTCAAGATTTCGCTTCATTTACACGTTTTGAGGTCTCCTGAATCGGTTTTCATTTGTATCTCAGCTACTAATTAAAATAATTTCATAAGTAATAAATCACTAGAAAGCTTTGTTGATTTGGAATCGAATAGTAGATTACAGAAATTTCTACCCCCAGATGGTGCTGTAATATTTTAAATTTTCAATATTTCAATTTCTAATTATGATTAAATTATTTTTAATACATCATTCGAAAGATATTTTAAAGTTCTTTTATATTATCGAAAGTTTTAACCAGATTTGCACGTTTTGAGGTGTCCTGATTAGGTTTTCTTTTGCATCTCAGCTAATTCAGTTAGACCGTTCAAAATTGGTATATATAAGTTAATTAGGAAGGGCTGAAAGGGTGGGGAAAATATAGGCGTGCACCGCGCGCACGGTCCGACATTTTAACCGATGAGAAATGTTTTTTTTTCATTTTCTTTTCTTAAGAATTAAAATTTTATTTGAGAAGGAATATGTGCGCGCGCAGCGCGCATGTGTCTGCGCCGTCGAAGGCAGTGGGGGCACGGTGTGAGTTTTTACCCGATCAGGAATGATTTTTTTAGGGGGCACGAAAGGTCAGGGAAGGAATACGCGCGCGCAGCGCGTGTATTCGTTAACTTGAGCGCGCGCAGCGCGCACGGGACTGCGCTGCCGTAGGCAGTGAGGACCCGGCCCGACTTTGTACCCGATGAGAAATGATTTTTTTAATTTTCTTTTCTTAAGAATAAAAATTTGATTTGAGAAGGAATAGGTGCGCGCAGCGCACGTATATTCTCACGCGTACGCGCGTAGCGCGCATGGGTCTGCGCTGCCGAAAGCAGTGGGGACCCGGTGTGAGTTTTTACCTGATCAGAATTTTTTTTTGGGGGGGGGGCACGAAGGGTCAGGGAAGGAATACGCGCGCGCAGCGCTGCCGAAGGCAGTGGGGACCCGGGCCGACTTTTTACCCAATCAGAAATGATTTTTTTTTTTTTTTTTTTATTTCTTTTCTTGACACTAAAAGTTAGTGTTAGTGATTCATTAATTTTAGTGATTCATTTGAAAATACTGACCCGCTAGCGGGCGAAGCTCGCTAGTAGTTTTATATTTCCTTTTGCTGCTTTTGCGCATTGGTTTATAAAAACTTTGTTCTAGTTCTATTTATTTAATAATTCAGGTTTTACTCCCTCCTATATTTAAATTTTATCTTATATATATATATGTGTTTTTCATTGTCTTTTAAAAATTATTTCATTCACACGTTTTACATGTAATTAATAAATTTAAAATATCTTGATTATCACGTACGTGTAGTAGATAAAGTCACCTCTCAGAAAGTTTGCATTATCTCACTGACTTTGATTTTAAATTTGCGTTTTCGTAAATGCTATCACTGTAAAGTCAATTTGCATACTTTAACAATTAATATTTACAAAATCCTTCCCCTTTCAACAATTTCAAAAAAACCTTGCAGAAAGTGAAATTCATAAACAAATTTCATCTTCAAAATAAGACTGTTCCTTCAATAACCCAGATTTCCATTCTATACTTTTCTCCAAATTTCTAAAACTCTGACTCATTGGATATAACAATGTAATTGAACTTAAACACCAAACCTTCTTGATCTAAAAAAATTCGTAGCAGACTTGTAAGTATATTTATTCAGTAGTTTGCATAAACACTTCTCGTAATTTAATGCGAAAAACGCGCGATCTCTCGTAAGTAGCAGTAGGGCAAACTCTCCTATTCTAGTAGGAGAGATTGAACAGCTCTTAATTTAATATAACGATTAAAAAAAAAAAAAAAAAAAAAAAAAAAAAGAATCGCTGGTTTTTGCACAGTCAGTCTAGGTTAGTACTTCTGAGAAACTGTTTAGTTTTAAAATAATCTGAATTTTGCCTTTCTGTAGAAATTTTGGAAAATGTAAGTAATTATTTTGGAAAACAAAACAAAATAACAATTCTTAATCCTAGACACTTGAAAGAAACCATTTAATTACATACTCTACTGCTGATATTATACAACTACCTGGATTCGCTCTGCCCGCACTCAACTCCTTCCCTCCGAACTTCTATATGTGCATTTTCTCCGCCCGCGCAATCTCTTCTAGCTTTACGTTATCCCACTTTCCGTTTCTTATTTTTATTTATTTATTTATTATTATAATTTATCTATTTGTGCAGAATTCAAATCCGATGTCTTTAAACCAAAGAACTTATTCGTATGAGATTAATTATATTTATTTTTGTTTAATCATTGTAAACAATGACTTCCTGATTACAGTTTTTTACCCACATCTGCATGAAAATTGAGATTAAATTTTTTATGAAATGACATTTTTTTTTTTTTTTTTTTTTTTTTTTTTTTGTAAATGATAACTTAAATATTTAAATTATTTTTCTTTTTCATAAATGTTTATATATATATATATTGAAAACCTTCTTAAACATTGCAGAAGATGTAACCAAGTATCATTTATGAAGAAGTAGAAAAAATTGAATAAACATGACTAAAAAATGAGCAAACTGAGATTAAACATACAACATAATTACTTTATCAAATATGTAACTTTTAATAAAAGTTTTAGTTAACGCAGAAAATAAAAATAATTTAATTTACCCTTTTGATATATAACGAGAGAAAATGGAAAAGATATTTTTTAGAAAGAAAATGAAAGAAATAAGGAATTGTTTGCTGTGTAAAAGGAAGATAAAATACTTTTGTACGGAATATTTTCCAAAATTTTACTTTCATATATGCCCTTTTAAAAATCTTCTCGGATTTGTAAAGTAACAAAAGTTGCCTTGAAGTAAGCAAGAAAAAAAATGAGTCTGTGAGAACATCCTACTGATGTCTCTTCAATTTTTTTTTTTTTTTTTTACATTGGTAAAGAGAAAAATCTTGGCATAATTTTTCTTTTTGTAAAAAAATTCTGCTGTTTGTGAAACTGCTTTTTAACATGGTAATTTTACTTTTTTTTCTTAAGAAGAAAAATATACATTTTCTATTTTAGTAAACCAAGAATAAGAGTTGCAATTTTTAACTTAACATTTTTATTTTAGGCTATATATAACAGCTAAATGAATCAAACTGTTGAATGTATTTTGATACCCGAAAACCTTTATTCTATGCGAATGGTTGCAGACCTCCATTTTTATTTTTTTATTTTTTTTTTATTTTACAAACCAGCTGTGAAAATTGAAATAATTCCTTGCAAAGAGGAGTAAACGATATCATGTAGTCGCAAATGATAGAGCTGAGGCCAGATATGTGACGAAATTGTTCCATTCACGCTTAAATTGAGAAAGAAATGGCGGAAAATATGTTTATTCCCATTCTATTTTTCTTCTCGCTTTCTAATCTAATGCATCTCATACTATTTTTACTTTCTCTTACCCATAAGGTAGGGAAAGTATTGTTTTGTGGTCAAATTTTCGAAATTGAATTTTCGTTATATTTACATGTTTTGAGGTCCCCTGAATCCAAAAAACCTATTGTTAGCGGTTGATCTGTGCTGATCCGGTTCGTGTACAGGGACACCCAAGAGAATTCAAATATATTACGTCTGTGGGGGACGTTGCAGGTAAATAGAGTTTAAAATCTATAGACTGCACTAAACTAAATGAATTTTTATATGCGTAAAAAACCTTTTTCCTGTAGAATATGGTAAAGAAATCGATCACTGTCCGTTTACAGGGCTACACAAAATAAGTAGTTATAGTGCGACCTTGAAAATTGATGAAAGTGTATTTCAGATTGTGCCGCGTGTTATTAATATAGGATTATATTTATTTGCACCATGTGGTGTGTACATAAACTTCAGGAGATATACAGAGTTTCCAATATTTAAGTCATATTTTTTTTTCTAGTGAAAGTGCTTTTCAGTAATATTTTACCATGTCCAGAAGAGCTGCTCAGAAATTAAAAGCATAGCCATATGATGAATAATGTATTTTTTAAATATAAATATTCATCACTTTTTTTTTTTTTTTTGCATATTTACACGTTTTGAGGTTTCCTGAATACCGAAATCAAGTTGTTAACGTTTGACTTTCTTTGTTTTACTTAGAGTAAATTAAAACATATAGTTTTAGACGATCTAAATGTTGTATTTTGAAGTTAATTCGTCTGTTACCAGAAAAGTTTGATCAATGTTGGTAAGTTTCAAGGAATGCTGCGTGTGAAAGCTGCCTGAGTAATTTTAAATAGACTTTTGAATTTACTAACAGATTTGAATTCTATATAGATGTAGGTACAATAACGAAACGGGGGAATTGAGGGATGCGGTAGCCCCGATCGCATAGATGTATTTGTCAAATAAAGCTGTTCTGAAGTCTAAGTTGAATTGTTCTAACGTAGGTTTACATAACAGTACTCGTTATCTTAACCCTTAATCTTCAATCCGTACTTATAGTATTAAATTTCAGGGTAAGAGAAAGTCGTGTGTGTAACATACCAGATTATTTATATTGGTTTACAGTGCACTCAATATTATTCTTTAACACCACTTTTTCAGCGCAATTTCCATATATTTTTCCTACATTTCCATTAATTGTATTTATTTTACAAATATGTGTAATGACTGTATTAAAAAAAAAAAAAAAAAGAAGAGTAATAATATAAAATTTAATTTGTTTAGTAAAAAAATAAATATTGAAAATATATAAAAGAATGTAAACTTTTATCATTTATTTAATAGTTTTTAAATCTTTTTTTTTTTTTTTTTTTTTTTTTTTTGCCTTGTGAGAAATTTATAATTAAACTTATTAACAAAGCCTTAACTTAAATTTCAAAAAATAAAATATAATGATAATTAATTATCTATTAAAATAGAGCTAACTACACTAAGAATAATAATCTCAACTTTATTGAAGCAATTAATTTTTAAAGTACTAATTATTAATTCGTATTATTCCTTGATATTGAAATCAATGAAATAATTATTACACTTTTGAAAAAACGATATACAAAAATAATTGGCAGTTTTAGTTTAATTAATGTAATTAAGAAATTTATTAATAAAACTTTCATTATTTAATCTGATAAAAGAAAAAAAAAAAAAAAAAAAAAAAAAAAAAAAAAAGAAAGTGCATAAAAAAAAAAAAATTCTAAAATTCGTTACAATGTATAATTACGTACATTAATCTGAAATACCTTTTTATCATGAATTTTAATTACAATGAATACAAGCCCCTTAACCCTTTAAATTTGCTAAATTAAATTAAAATGCCTGATAATTAAACTTTGTGTTGCATTATTAAAATAATTTTTACTGCTTAATTAGAATTTTGTTTTTTCTTGTTATTCCTATAAAGTATTATTTAGTACTTTTATACTTGTATCAATTTAATTTTTATGTGCTTTACAAGCTTGGATAAACACTGAATAATTATGTATATCACAGGTTTTAGTTTACTTATGTCACTTCCAAATGATTTATAGTGTAAATTTTATAATCACAATTAAGTATATTGCTAACATCAATGTTAAAATATCCTTAATTAGTAAAATCATGTGAATTATCATGCAACATAAAATTATAAGAAAAACTATAATTTAGTACGTTGAGCTAATTTAATCGAATTATCATAAATTATCATGTAGAAGTTGGTTTGAAGCTGCAGAAGTTCACCTTTCTTATACCTAGAGTTTCAAAATGTATTTAATTCTTCCATTTTTAAATTTGACATGTAAGATGTTGCGAATGATAAAAATACATTCCAAAAATAATAAATAAAATCCAGAAGGAAAGTTAAGACCAAAGGAAACTTTTTATGGTACTTAAGAGAATGTGAATTTGATGTATGGTTTCCGGAAAAAAAATTTTTGGACTTTGAATAGCTACCTGAAGTAAAAAGTCTAAGACAGAGAATTTAAGAAAAATAAAGAATTAAAGCCTCAATATATCAAGAATGAGCCACAAATGTTGTGTTGTTAATGCTATGTTGTTAAAATTTCTGTTTGCTTGAGTAAGTTTATCTTAAAGTTAGTGAATGAATAATCCATGTTTTAAAATTTTTTTATAAGACCCTAATCATTTTGTACACTTGTGGTAGGATGAGTACGAATGTAATTTATATAGATTCTTCTACAATAAAAATATTAATTAGACTCATATGAAAACTGAAAATGTAATCAGTCAAATTGTGTACACAATTTTTAATATATATATATATATATATATATTATCGTTTAATATTAACATGAGGCGTAATCTATGACGTTGTGAAAGGGGAATTTACATGCGCATAATGGTTAATGAAATCAATGAAGATGAATCAGACCAATGGAAGCATTTTTTCTAATTTTATTTAAAAGAATGTAGTAAAAATGAAGCATGGTTTTCGAGGACATTTTGGATTTCAAAACATAACCCAGTATGCCTTTCTTCTGTTCAATATTGAAGATACAAAGTCTAAAACAGAGAATTAACGAGCATGAAAGGATAAAAAACCATATATTAAGAATGCAATACAATACATTATTGCTAAGTTTTGTGTTTGTGCGAGAATCCTTCGGTTGATGTCAGGAATGAATAATCCACGGATATAAAATACGTTTCAATAGAATTGAATTAGTTTTGAACATTTTAAGTAAAAAGGAATAAGCATACATTTTATGTACATTATTTTACAGTTCAAATACCAACTACGCGTAAATAAAAACTTTTTATGACTATTCAAAATTTGTATAGAATTTTCGGATACATTTTTTATGTCATTTCATAATTTCCTCAAGTACCTCACCCATTTTGAAATGAAAACGAAATCATTTTATTTCTAGATATATAATATATTATTTTAAAATTCAGATTAAAATTATTACATAATCGCTTTAAACTTGATTATGGATTTTTAAATTATCTGAATATAAATGACAAGCATAATCCAGCTATTTTATGTATAATACATTTAAAATTATATAAGTAAAAAATGCAATATTAGATAACTGCTTTAACACTTTATTTACACCATTTTGTGTAAAAGTTGTTAATTCAATATTTTTTATACTCAAAAGTTTCTATTTTATGCTTATTTTTCGGACAGTTTAGTAAATACCAATAGTGAATATTAAATATATATATATATATATTATTAAACCCATTTGGCGGAAAACGAATGGACAAAAATGCAACGAGCTAGAAATTTATATTTAATATATTAAAGGTATTTTTGTAACAAAGTAATATTTTAAAGCTTTAAAATATTGTAAATAATTATAATTATTAATCTATCTATATATATATATATAGAGAGAGAGAGAGTTCGATAGACAGATAGATTCATAGATAGATATTTACGCATGTATATTTGTTTATATAATGTCAAGAAATAACTAGTGAATATTTTACACAAAATATTATATTTAAGCAAGGCCCATTAGATTATCCTTTTAATGATTAAAATAAAATATGACAAAAACCTAAGCAAAAATGGTTTTGAGCGTTTTAATTTGTTTTCAATCTTGCTTTACTTCGGAACATTGAACATTTACAGGCATTTTGCGAAACAAATTTTGGTAAAAAGCCTACAGTTAAATAGTGCTTCGAATTAAAGAAAATTCAGATATCAGAAAATGTCCCAGATTACACGTCGTTCGAGATAATTTAAGGCGTTTTAGCCCTTAACTAAAAGCGAATCTTTTAAATTTTTGTGGTTTTACCCGGGGAAAAAAATCTAGGTATAGTTCTTTCTCCCTAAATTCGTAATATATTTTAATTTTGTCATAAATGTTTATAAATCCCCTTAAGAAAACATTTTCAGTGAAAATTCTTTTTTTTTTTTTTTTTTTTTTTTTTCATAGAATTTTAAATTTGTTCAAAAAAAAAAAAAAAAAAAAGTGTGACTAATGACTAATAAAGCTTTAAATGTAATAATAATAATAATAATAATAATAATATATATATAAAATAAATATATATACATAAGAGAGAGAGAGAGAGAGAGATAGGTATATATATATACATACATACATATATATATATATATATATATATATATATATCTTTTTATATTGAGGATATTAATCATTATTAAATTAAACATATATTATTCTAAAAAAATTTACAATAATAAAAATGGAAGAAATTTAATTTTATCAAACAACCTGCGAGTAATTTTAAGCGATATGAAATGCATAACTATATAGTAATATTTAAATTATATATTAACACATTATTGAGCTTATTCACACTACATAAAAAAGGTGTAGATTCCTTTGAAGCTTATATAAAGGTGTCTACATTGACTGTTTATTATATCTTACAAAATAAAGCTTAATTTCTTTATAATGTTTGCACTCGAAGACTAAGTGCTTATTAACTTAATATGTACTCACGTAAATAACTCAAACATATGAAAGTTAAATATTTCAGAAAACCGAGATGTAAAATTATACATAATTAATAGTTTTAATTTCGCGAAACATCTCATTTAAATAATGTGGCAAGTCAAAATGCTTCCTGCTTTATATGTCAGGATTTAAATTCACTTGGGAACTTGCTGTTGTTTTAAAGGAAACATTTTAGCATTATCTTAAATTAATTGCCTATGCTAATTACTTACAACGGCTTAAAGAGACATCATTTATTTAATTTCGTATTTCAGTTTAAAATAATTTAAAGTTTTACCTTTTACGGATTGAGAAAAATGTAAACTTAGAAGTTTAGTGTTGCGTTAAACTTAATGTGTTTTAAGTGCAATTAGTAATTAAGTGTAATAATTAATATTGATCTTACTGGCTATTAATAATTCTGTGTTAAATTATTTAATTAAGAATTGCTGCATAATTGTTTTATTATATTTTTCTATTATATCTATATATTTATTTATTTATGCTATTTCGTAATTTACATAAATTTCAGATTAAAAATAGCTTAAATTTTTAATTAATCATAAATGTGCGTTTTTATTGATGATTACTGAGTAAGGAATTGGTAAATTAATTACAATGAACAAATTTTAAAAGTGAAAATAATATTTTACTTTTGATAACTTCTCTCCAATATACATAAGACGGTTGAAAGTTGTGGCTCTTGGGTATTTCTAAATATCTTCAAGTTTAACAACACTTAGTTTAGTTTATTTAAAAATGTTTTATGCCAGATTGTATTTGCTCTTCTTTCAATGAAATACATAATGATGTATGTTTGTTCTTTTTCTCATTGAGTTTGTTTCAAGTTTAAAAAACTTCGTTGGTCTTAATATAATAATTTACTAGAATCATAAAAATAAAATAATACTTAAGTCCCCTGAACACGATTAATATGTTTTTATTTTTTTACCTGTGTTTTTGTATGTTATAAGCGTAACAAAAATAAAATAATTGAAGGAAGTTCAATTGTCATATTCCAAAGTTTTTATGGGGATGCAATATAAATATTTTGACTAAGATCGGTAAAATGAGTTTGAGGAGCGTCAAAGGATGGTTAAAAAAAAATAAAAAAAAAATAAAAAAAAAAGGGAAAAACAAAAATGAAAACAAAAATGAAAACAGAATTGCGTATTTTGAAATATATATATATATATATATATTAATATAATACATACTTATATGCTTTGTGAATTCAAATACAATATTTAACTGTGGTATTAAGGGTTGCAGGAAGAGTTTTAGATGGAAAATTTTCACAAATAACTTTTCTTTTCTAAAAACAAAAGTATGTACCATATTAGTTTAAAATTTTAATTATTTTCTTACATATACATATAAACCATTCAGTAATTAATGTGCATATTTATTTACATATAAAATTCGCTATGCTATATACGTACAACAAAATGCCTATAGATATTAAATACAAAAATTATTCATTAAAAGTATTAAACTACTGAAATCTTTATATCAGTCATGAATGATATATTTTATAACAGGAAGTTTTAAATAATCTGAATTATTACTGCGATTTATACATAATTTTATAAAAGCCAGCACACTTTTGGGATTAAAAAATCAAGTTAGTCAAGAAACATTTCACTTATTTAAGGTTTAATGGTACTGTAAACAGTCTCAGGCTAAATTTTATCATAGAAACACGTATAAATGTTTAACGGATAGGGATTTTGGATAGCTTGTTATCAGGATATTCTCTATAAATTTATGATAAATACTACATCAAGCAATGAAATATGAATACTCCATACATAATTTTGGAAATGCTTTATGAATTACACTACCTGAAATATACTTATTAAGAATTGTGTGCTCAAACTGTCAGGATTAAATAAAATATTTTACAATTTATGTATTATTTATATTATAAAAATAATAAACTACTACAGTTTTGAGTAAACAGAAGGTTGATGAGTATCATCATCTTTCAAGAATTTTATTCATTCAAATTTTACGTTTCAGACAGAGCATTTACATAAAAATAAATTAAAGAAATTATTGGAATGTACCTTTATTTGCAGATTCCCATTATTCTATACATCACAGAAAGAAATGTAATTTAATTTAAATTAATTTATTTGGTATGTTACACCTATAGATATTTTTTCATAAATAAATAAAAAAATGAAAACATCAAAAGACACTACCAACAACACTGCTGATAAGCTTAGGACATCTTAATTATTGCTTTCTTTACTAATGCCCCAAATTCCTATTACTTTTTTAAAAATATTGATGCACCTAATGCGTTTAAAATCTTGTTACCAAAAAGGTTAAAAAAATTTTAAGATTTAATAACACTGAATTTTAAATAAGTGTCAAATATGCAAAAACATTAAAAATCAAAATATCTAATTATAGTTTTTTTTTAATGAGGTAGCCGTACTACACTATTACCGAATTATGCATTCTAAATTGTATGATTATTATATTATAATATTATGTGGGTCCCTTGTTAATATATTTATAAGGAGTGAACGAGTACTATTTACGCATAATGAAATCTATCGTATAACAAATCGTATTATTATGCACGTAAAATTAATATGGTAAATTCCTATGTAAGTAAATATTATAGAACAGGATAGTGTTTGTGAGTATTATTATAGAATATGGAAATTAAATTATAACTCTACAGACATTTTACCAATCAAGATATATTTAATAGCACGAATAATTAAAAAAATGAGGTATAAATGTGTATTAACTATCAGTTTATGATAGTCAATGTAATTCCAAGTTGAAAACTTCAGGTTAATGAGCAAACATCCCACTTATAAAAAATAATTAAACGAAAAATGATGTCCGCTTTAATTTTATTTGAACGTCTGAATAAATAAAGGATACACATTTTTAAAAAAGTTAAAATTGTATATTTTCACAGGATTTGTCATTTTTATTAAAGCATAATTCTTTATCAAATTAAGCCCGCAAACGGCCGAGCGGATCTGCGCTCAAAGCTGGTAGACATTAGGTGCCCATGTCACGCTCGTGTGCCAAGCCGTTCGGAGTTTTCGTCTTTTTCATTTTTTCCTCCTAAACTTGCGTAAATTCGGCTATGACCTCTTAGAAAGGTCCCACATAGGGACCCACCCACACACAGGATACAGGGAAACATCCCACCCTTCTCAGACCTATGATCCTAGGGCAGTCAATCGGTCTTAATACCAACAACCCAACTCAACTCTTTATCAAATTATGAAACATGACTACTTCATAAAGCAATGCTCTTAAACAATCCGTTATGTATGACACAATCACGAATAAAGTTATTAAGTATTTTGTGCTGAAAATGTTAGGATAAATTAAAATATATTTCATTTTATGTTCACTTTACGATTCACAGCTAAGAAAATACTTCAGTTTTGAAATATCTCGATGTACGATGAATGTTAATTAACTTTAAATTATTTAACTCTGACAAAATTTTCTTTTAAAAAGAGCATTTTCCTTTTAAAAAAGAATTTATTAGGATATACTTACATGTATCTTTTTTTTTTTTTTTTTTTCTGTCCTAAAGTTACGATATTTGCAAACTTAAATAACATTATTCTCAATATATGTACATATATACATTTACATTTCAAACTTAATTTAAATTTTAAGATAACATTTTAATTTTATTTCTCTCTCATTTTCGTTGTGGTATGTCTGAATTCTTAGATTTACCCGGTATCTGCCTATCTATATTTTTAAAAATCATTTTCTTCACTGCTTAAATAATAATAATAATAATAATAATAATGAATATTAAATCTTTCTAACAACCTTACAATTTTGCTGACCAGTAACTAATTTGCTGCTCATCTATGCCCTGATTTTTAGTTCATTCTTACAATAATACACCATTTTAATAAAATGCGTTAGAAGATATTTAAAACTGTAGAATTAGAGGCACTTAAGTATTAAAATACTTAAGAATAACAACTGGTAAACATTTATATAGTTCATCGGAATCTTCATCGAATTGGTAGTCATGTTGCCCTATAGCTGCATTATACAATTTGTATTGAATCCATTACTCTACATTAAATAGTATGTGGTAGTATAAAGGGAGTATCATAAAGAAGTGTGATTGCCAGATAAGTTTATCTTAATTTATTTTTTACTAACAGCATTTTAATTAATGTAAATTTAAATATTGAATAATTTATATGTAATATATTTATTTATGTAAGAAATACATAAACATAATTACATATAATTATTCAATTGAAAATTATTTATCAAATGACTTGAAACACTACATATATTATGTAAATATCAAAATTACATTTAATAATACATATATTTGAAAAGACAGGATTAAACTTGTGATTTATGTGTATTTTGTTGAAATTTAGTTCATTTTTTAGGAGGTTTTTCGCCAAATATTTCACTCAGGTTATTTTTAAAACACAGTAAATTGTATGTGGTGAAATTTTGTTGCATTGGGTGAGTGCGAAAGTTTTACCCGATTTTAATTTGCAAATTTGCAATAGAATTGACGTCACTTATGACATTGTAATGACACATATCGTCAGCCAATCAAACGTGAGATGCCTCACATATAAATGCATCGTGTCTCACAAAGTTAATCATCTCTAAAAAAAAAAAAAAAAATCAGAGGGTCAGAGGATGTAACATGGAAAGTGAGAAAGAGCATATAATACATTGTTTGTTATATGAGTTCGATAAAAAGAGTACGGCAGCCGTAGCATGTCGCAATGATTGTCAAGTTTATGGGGAGAACGCAATAGACGAAAGCACATGTTGTCGATGGTTTCGTAAATTTAGAGAAGGAGACAGAAGCTGCCAAGGTCAGGCTAGGAGTGGACGGCCATCACACGTTGAAGACGACGATATTGACAAAGCCATAAGGAACAACCCGAACCCAACCATGCAAGAATTGACGGAGATCTGCAAAGGACACCGGACAACTGCCGTAAGACGGCTGGTTAAGTTGGATTTTACGAGAAAGATGGATCGTTGGGTTCCACATAATCTGACAGCTAATCAACGGGATGTCCGAATCACTACCTGTGTTTCCTTGTTCTCCCGGTACAAAAACGATCCATTCTTGACACGAATTGTGACAGGAGATTAGAAGTGGGTTACGTACAGTGGGTTACGTCCCGGTACAAAAATGATCCATTCTTGACACGAATTGTGACAGGAGATTAGAAGTGGGTTACGCACCGTAACGCAGGACTGTGTGTCACCACTCTGATATGCTTGCATCGACTTCGAAAGCTGAACTTCATACCAAGAAGTTGTTATTGAGTGTGTGGTGGGATGTACAGGGAATAATTCACTCTGTCACTCACCCAAACCACCAATGCTGCCTTATACTGTCTACAGTTAGACATGTTGCATTCAAATTCAGATCGCATGCTGCTTTAATCACTCGCCAAAAGTTACTTCGCTGTATTTGGGAGGTTTTACCTCCCTTTCTCCTGACTTGGCACCAACTGACTATAACCTATTTCGTGCGTTTAACGATTCCTTCAGTCAGAAAAACTTTGGTGATCTTTATGCTGTGAAAACAGCCATCCAAGACTTTTTTAACTCGAAACTGCAGGGATTTCACCGCCGTTTATTCAACTCCTACCAGTAAGATGACAAGAGGTCATAGATAGCGGTGGGGATTATGAGCAATAATAGTTACTTTTCATTTTCCGTTTATTTGCTAGTTTTTAACGGTAATAAAAATGGGTAGAGCTTTTGCACTTACCTAATAGAAGCACATGTAAATGAATAATGGCTGACAGCTTTGAAAAAACTGTTAACAAAATATTCTTACGTAATTTGTTGTAAAAAAACACTTCTGTCTCAAACAATGAATTATCAATACTTGATAAGTTCTTTTTGTAATAGGCTGCATTTGACATTCTCAGAAATAAACGTATTATTTATTTTGTTCAAGAAATGTTGCGATAAAATAAAATAAATTACAATTTATATACTCTATATATCATGTAACCAGTAACTCACAACTTTTCAAATTTTTAAATAATCCGAAATTTAGTAAAATTGCAAATATTTTATTCAGTTACGTTTTAAACTTAGCCTTTATACTAAATTTAAATTTTAAAAAAATGTTAAATAAAGTTTTTAGTTAATATAAAATAAAGAACGCCTTTATATATATATATATTAAAAAAAAAAAAAAAAAAAAAAGTATGTATTTTTAGAAAGTTTCTGTATTTATTATCCTATATATATATATAAATACTTATTTAAATTTAAAATCGTAATATATATATATATATATATATATATATATATATATTTCATTTAAATAATACATATATGTGTGCGTGTGTGTCTAATGAAACAAAAATTTTAATCTTATCACAAATTAAGTTTTTTCTGCGTTTTGCAGACTTCTAGGATTTCTCGAGCAAATATGTTATTTACCTGTGTGGAATACAGAATAATCGGGTAAAATGGAATGACGTTATGTGTCACTTCTACGGTGCTGCAAACCAGCGGAAGCAAAATACTGGGTCTCAAATAGGAACGGCTATTTACTTTGCGCCAGTGAGAAGAGCTGTTTTTGTCTCTTCCAATTTGTTTTGTTTATCAAAATTCAGACTTTTTGAAAATGAGCATTACAAATTCTATAATCTATTTACAAAGCAGTAAAATGAGTATAAATATAGTTTCTTTCCCGGTTACTGAGCTTCCGATTGTAACAGTAGAGCTGAGTTCCTTTTCTCTATCATTGTCTGGCGCGGTCAACGCGTATGAATACACATGCGGGGCAAAACAAACTGTATTTCGTATTGACTCCTCTTCTTACGGTGTACTTTTTTAAAATTTCTTTGAAACGAAATAATTTTATAATTTAAAGATACACCATAACAATAATTAGAATTTTCAAATGCATAGTAAACTAAAAGCGCACTATTTTTTATTTTTATTTATTTATTTTTTTTTGTCCCTTATGCATTCATTAATGTGTTATTCATCTGACCGCAGACTCAGCTATCCTGTTACATTCATTCTAGCTCTGTTTTCTCGGTAGAGGAATTGAGTTAATTAGTAGTCCGGTTTCCCGGAACTTACTTTTACTAACAGCTGGTGTGTTTGATGTATGCCTCTAGATGGCGATTTTTGTAATTTGGAATACCAACTATCCTACATTATTTGGAGTTTTTGTAGAACCTGTATGTTGACATTTTTTTTAATACTGTTTTCTTTAATGCTAATTTCAAAATAAAATGAATACATTACAATTATTTATGTATGATTTTCTATAAAAATACTACACTATCCAATACTGTCTTTTACGAAGATTATTCCATATTTTCCTTCATAACTATTACATATAATCCGAATTGTCCAAATTACTCAATAAAAGCCTTTTTTTTTTTTTTTTTTTTTTTTTTTTTTAACTAAAATGATTGCATGTAATCTGTATATTTTTGTAACATAACTCTATCAAAACACACTACAGTTTGCAAAAGCCAAATCCACATTCATTCAAAATACTTCATTTAATTATGATGAGTTCATATATTAATGATATTTTATATTCATCTACTTTCCCTTCTATAAAATACTTGTAAACGATAATAAATGAAGTAACAGAATTATAGATAGAGCATGATAAAACCTATTTAATAATATAACTTGAAGCGCTACTTAACAGTTTAAAACACCATAACTGTTATTCTTGCCATCTGTGTTTTGACATTTAACTTAAATTAAAATTAAAAGAAATATTAACTCTTAAGTATAGAAATACTTAAGAATTCTTTAAAAATTTCACTTTGTATTATAAACAAATTTATTCAATAATAGAACCTAATTTTATCAAGTTTACGAAAAAGAGCTCTGATTTAATTAATATTTACAAATAATAATAATAATAATAATAATAATAATAATCAAAAATAAATAAATAAATAAATAAATAAAATAAAATAAAATAAAATAAAAATAAATATATATTTACGTGTAAATAAAAACATTACATAAAGTATAAGGTGATTATTAATTGAATATGGAAAAATTATTAGTTAAATGCATATAATTTTAAAACAGGAAATAAGATTAAGCAAATTTTAAACATCAAGAACATTTTACCCATATAAGTTGAGATATTTATTAACATGAGGATTTAAAGAACTCGAATTAAAACTGCAATTCATCTATCACTTTATGATAGTTAGGGTAATTTTAGATTTCAAAATCCAAATAAGTAGGCAAACAATCCCCTTACTCAACTTTTAATGACAGCCTAAACTATATCCGGTGAAATTTTATCCCAAAAGCACGTTAAAATAAATAACGACTGAGGATTATGAAAAGGGTGTTCTCAGAGTGAGTTGACATAATTTGTCATAAAGTACCCACCTATATATTTTAATGAAATATGAATACTTCATATGTGATTTTCATAGTAGGTTGAAAATCAATTTAATCCAAAATGCACAAATATCATGGTGAGATGAAATATTGTTTATAATTTATGTATTTAAAAATTTATATATCCAGAAAACTACTTCTGTTTTTTCAGTATCGAGTTTGAGCAGCTTTCCTGGAAATGGTAAAATATTATAGTAAATTACTTCCACTAACAATAAAAAGAAGGTTATTGCTTAAACGTTTGCAGCCCTGTATATCGTTTGAAGATTATGTACAAACCACATGGTGCACATAAATATAATCCTATAGCTATAGTAATAATACACGGCATAACCTGAAATACACTTTTATTAAATTTCAGCTATTGTCACACGATAATCTAGTTATTTTCTGTAGCCCTGTAAACGAACAGTGATTGATTTCCGTGTCATATTCTACATGCGTCATGTTTTTACGTATATAAAAATACATATTCGTTTCATTTCCTTTAGTGCAGTCTACAGATGTTAAGCTCTACTTGCCTGCAATTTCCCCCATAGACGTAATGTATTTTAATTCTTTTGGGTAAACCTGCACCCAAGCCATTTGCTTCATCGCAACGAAAAGCTTAGTATAACATCCCTATATCATACACATTTAGAATACCAAGTTTGCACTTTCTGCTACTATTTGTTCTTAAGATATGCTAATCAAATACAGGGGACCTCAAAACATGTAAATATAACAAAACTCGCGTTCGAAATTTTGACCATAAAACATTATTTTCTACGTTATGGGTAAGAGAAAGTGAAAAACAGTACCACGGGCCCTTTCCGATTATATATTTTTATTACACACGCATATTTTCACTAATGTGTCGCAATTTCCATAATAGATTTTTAGCCTGGTTAACCAAATACCTCTATTATGCTAAAAAATCCAGTTAATGTTAGTTAAAATGTAAAGGGAAATTTCAGAAATCACTTCCTATGGAAGATAGAGAATCAAAACATCGGGAACACTAAACTATCAGTTGTTATGAAGTTTGGTCTTCAAGTCGCGAAATTCATCGCCATATCGGCAAATTTCTCGCCAAAGCAATTTTAATGTAATAGATTGAATTTCCTTTTCTTTCCACTTTTACTACAACAGCACATTTGATGCAGAATATATATTTATTTTTATAGTCATATGTTTTATACAAATGAAACAGTACAGATGGTGTTCGAATTATTAGAATTTATTTTATTTTGGCATTTTTTTTTTTTAAATATCTGAAAAATGCTGTACGATATGGCCTGAAATTCCATACACTCAAAGCACATTTAATTAAACACTCATATTTTCCACTATAAATTAAGTCCAGATTTCAATTAAGGGATCAACCAAAAATTGAAGAACTGCGAAAGTACTTTGGATAACACTTTGGATACTATGTATAACAGAAAGCTACAAATTCCTTTCAACTTTAATGCATTGTTGCAGATACTATGTACAAACTTTGTATGTTTTGGTGGAGATATTGTGTAATTATTTAAGCGGATATACGTATATATATATTAATTACTAATTTTTTGACCATTTTTTTTCTTATAACTAGAAGGAATTTCCATAATTTTTTACAAAACTTGCGGAAAAATAGACAATTTATTAGAGAAACATTATCTGAAACATAAAATTCACACGTGAAATATTCGTTGAGATATGATCATACTTGCTAAATATTATTTTACTGCGCATGCGCAAATAATAAAAAAATGTTTATTGCATACGTTGAAAGCTAGACATATTGATCAAATTTTGTAAAAAGTTTATTTGAATAGAGTAAAAATTAAGTAATTGTTGGCAAAAGAACGACCTAGATTTTCGTTATTTTCAAAAGTTGAAATATCATAAAGGATTTTACACATGTCACGTATATCATTTAATAAAGATCCGATTATTTCAATCGCGTTGCAAAATTTCTGCTTTGTAAAAAAATTCCTTATGAACTCACAAATCTTAATAAAAAATAGTAAAATGTTAAATTTACTAGAGTATAAGGGTCATTTCATAAAAAGAACTTTTGCAACATGATTGAAATAATTGTATCTACAAAATAAGGACATGGCATGTGTAAAACCCTTATGAAATTTCAACTCTGAAAAATACCTAAAATGTAGGTATCTTTTTTACTGACAATTTGTTTAATTTTTACTCTATTCAAATAAAAATTTAACAAAAATGTCGCTGAATATACCTAGCTTTCAACCTATGCAATATATATATATATATATCTTTTAATCTTTTATACATGCGCAATAAAGTAATATTTACTAAAAGTTCTCATATCTCAACGAATATTACATGTATTACTTTACGTGTCAGAATAATGTTTGTCTAATGTTTCTTCAATTTTTCGACAAGTTTTGTAAAATTTTACAGAAATCCGTTCCACTTATCAGCAGAAAACTTAGTTTTTTTTTTTTTTTTTTTTTTTTTTTTTTTTTTTTTTTTTGAAAAAAAAAAAAAAAAAAAAAAAAAAAGTAGCCGCCTAAGTAATTGCCGCACCAAAACATACAAATTTTGTACATAGTATGTACAGCAATGTATTAAAGTTACAATTCATTTGTATCTTTCTGTGATACAAGGTAATCCAAAGTATTTTCTCCATTCTTCAGTTTGTGGTTGGTCTCCTAACTGCACTCTGGACTAAATAGATAATGAAAAATATGAGTTTTGAAATGTTCTTTGCACGTATGAAGTTTCAGGCCATTTCGTCTCGTACTTTTTTATATAATCAAAAAAAAAAATATTTTAATAAAAAAATCTTATAATTTTATCATCCTCTATAATTAAAATTAAATTCCTTGAAATATAATTACATGTTTAGAGAGGTTGAAATCTCTGAATTTATTTAGTCTGAATTTTTATTGAATCTGCTATTTTCTTGTGAGACGCAAAATTATCCAGGTTCTCAAATTTAACAATTAATATTTTTATGTTTTATGAATAAAACTTTATAATTTTCAAATTATTATAAATTGAAGATCTACACAAAGTATGAAAAACAATTTTATTCCCACCTCATAAAACAGCAAAATTTCTCATTTTTTTTCTTTATGGAAAAAATTTTCATGGAATCGATTTTTTTTTTTTTTTAGGCATAACATTATAAAATGTGCTTAGTGAATAATTTTTCATTTCACTTCTGACAATAGTTGAATATTTAACATGTCTTTGGTAAACAATTATCTTAAACTTTCCATTCTTTACATTCAATTTAAACTTCATAGACATTTTAATTTTCTATGAAAAAAAAAAAAAAAAAATCTACTTCAGGATTTAATCAAGTCGTTGTTTAAATATGAATTATCTTACGCTTTGAAGAAAAATACAAGTAATATCCTAAGTAGAGAAAAAGAAAAATGTACGGAAATTATGTAAACATGTAATTAAAGGGAATGTTTTTATAATATTTTGAATGGTTAAATCTGTACAGTAAGCAAAATGATGGTAAAAATTAATTACGCTTCTCTTTTCAAAAAATTAGCTGTACATTTACTTATTTTATTTTATTTTATTTTTTATTTTTTTATTTTATTTATTTTTATTTATTTTTATTTTTATGAAATGAAGTTAAGTGTTTAAATTTGTAGAATAATAATAAAAATAATAATAATAATAATAAAACACTGTTAAAAATGGTTTCTCAAAAATTAGCAAAATAGTCGCAAAATCGTTCCGACAGAATATAAGCTTAAATTTGAAAATCCAATGTACTCATTTTTGAGTATACTAGCATACTCAAAAATGGGGTTGACCACTATGAATCTCAATATCCCCATTTTTGAGCATGTCCGTATACTCAAAAATGAGTACATTGGTTTTCAAATTTAAGGATATATTGTTTCGGAAGTATTTTGTGTCTATTTTGCTAATTTTTGAGAAAGCATTTTTAACAGTGTATTGTTACTGTAAGTTCTCCGTAATTAATAGCTAAATATTAAAAGGACTATTTTAGCTTTGCAATGCAACTTTTAAAAAATCGAAATAATCGAATTCCTACGAGTCGTATTTGTTTAGAAACAATGATTACGAAGTTATATTTATTTTCTATCATTTAATTTCATAAATAAAGCAAATAGTTTGCCGGCGGAACATAACCGTAAGGACCATTTCTATTTTTGATTGGTCTAGATTTAACTGCTATGGTGATGAAAGTTAGTCCTTTTTTTCAGTTGAAATTCATAAATTTTCTTTTAAAGATACTGCTTACACTTATACTTTTTTTTAAAGATCTCTAAAAAATGCTCATTTATTGTGAGCACACTGTTTACATTATGTTATTAGATACAAGGATATTACGTAGCAAAGCGTCACAAGGCGATATCATTTGATCGCTTTTATTTTAAAATAAGAGTCTAATATTAAACAAAAAACTGTCTAATATGAAAGAATAATGAATAAAATTAAATATATATATATATATATATATATATATATATATATGTGTGTGTATATATATATATATATATCAGCTTTGAAGTTATAAGAGTTGCAAATTTTAAATTACAGCTTTCTTATTTTCTATACATAATTCATTAAATTTGTAAACAATTGTTGATTCATTCTTGAAAATAATTCACATATAAGACCGTAGAGCATTGTTGCAAAACGAATGCAAAACGGTGGAAATATTTAATTTAATTTGATTTGTAACATGTTATTTTGACTTTTTGACCTTGAAAGGAATTTGTTATTATGTAACAAAGCCCAAAATTCTATATGAAATTAAGTAGTGATTCAATTATTTTGGAAATTCATTTAAATTCAGTGACCAGAGAAGCGGACGTATCCTGCCGCTATATAATAAACCTGATGAATTTCTTGTAAAAAAGTGCTTTATAAAAGTATATTTTAAAGACCAATATATATATAGAGAGAGAGAGGGAGAAAACTATTGACATGAATTTATGAATATATAAGTTTTACCGATTAGAAAAACCAAAAGGAGAATTACAAACCAATGCGCAAAATTGCAGCAAAAGGAAATGTAAAACTTAGATGTAGGAATATATAAATGTAGAAATATATAAACAAATGAATGAAATTAAACCCCAAAAAACACTGAGATCTTCATTAGGGAGGCCCCTCAGTGTAGGGGTGATCGAGAAACTTCTTCAGAAAACTTCTTAAGAAACTTCTTCCTTTCAGAAACTTCTCGTTCACCCCTACACTGAGGGTTGAACGAGCCCTGATGAAGATCTCAGTGTTTTTTGGGGTTTAATTTCATTCATTTGTTTATATATTTCTACATTATATATATATATATATATATATATATATATATATATATATATATATATATATATATCATCTAATCTGTGAATGATATGTTTATACAAATTATAATTAGTATTTGGCAAATTTTATGCTATGAATATTTGCAATTCAGTAGAACTTTACAGTGCTTTATTTAAGCAGAACAAATAAAATTATATAATGATATATAAATATGTTATAAATGCATCGTGAAATTGGACGTCAGCCCTTTTTTTATCCATAAAAACAGTTGCAATTTCACTCGATTAAATGGCTTACATGAATAGTGAACCCTACAATATGTGTGTATTTTTTTAAGCTAATACATTGTACATTGGGAACAAAAGACCCCTGACAAAATATTGGTTTAAATAATGATGCAATGTGTATTTTTAAATGTAAAATAATATAATTTAAAATATTAAATTTAAAATACGGTTGGTTATTGAGAGATAAAAATAATTATATCGATATTTTTCAAAAATAAATAAATAAATAAATAAAGTAATAATTATAATTATAATAATTTTAATTTTAATAATTATAATTTTAATAATAATGTCAACGTGTAATGCTAAAATAATATATATATATATATATGTATCAGAGTTTAGTGTTATGAAAATAAATAATTAATTGTATTGTGAATTAATATTATACTTAAATTCCGGAAATACTATGTCTTAGTTGGATTTTTAAACAAGTTTTAATTAATTTAATCTCTAGTGTTTAAACTAGTCTTTTACAACGTGTATAGAAATAATAGAAAAAAAAAATCAGTAAATGTTTAACTACGCATTTTCATATAGAAACTTTAATGAGCATAAATTTTAACTTAAATGTTTGCGAACGTAATTATAAATTTTCCATTGCTGTATAATTTGAATAATTAAACCTATAGTATTATTTTTGTGAAATAAATATATACGCACTCTTTATTTTGAGGACGAAAAAATAAAATAAAAATAATAGAAGATTGAGAAAAGGCCTATTACGCACTCACATATCAAGGTATGAATGCACGCACTGTGGAATGGCTGATTGCACACATGCTTAGTAGAAAAAGTACATGCCGCAATATTCACGGACGGAGTACATTATCGTGTAAAAATATTTGATACCACATTTTAAATACTAATCAAAATTTGGGTTAAAGCCACTGTGCTTGCACGAGTGTGTCATGAAACGACATATGCATGCAAGTTCCGATATGCAAAATGAGGCTTTTTATGAGTTCCGTTCTAAAACCCTATGAAATAACCGATATTCGTATTTACAGTAGTTTTTATAGTTACATAGAATATAATGTCATATTACTTCTTCCACATTTTTACTGAATTGTTTTTATCGTTGAAATATAGTTCTTTCGGCATTTATTATGTACTTCAAGCGAGTAATTTTGCTATGAATTATTAAGGCAATAATTTGGTGACACTCTGTATATAATCAGATATGAATAACATCTCATAAATACTTTTATGCATTAACTGGCAGGATGCAATATATTACATCATTAAAAAAATATTCGTTTTCTATAATGTATAAATGGATAATTTTGTTTATATTTAATCAAATGTACAAGCTTGCAGGGAATTATACATAACACTTTTTGTGGTAATATCTGGTTTTATAAGTTAATATGGTAAAATATGATATTATCATATAAAACCAGTCGTTTCATTATTTTTAATCTGATTATCAGTATACTTATATAGAAGCCAAAAACCTCATTTTACGTTTTCATTGTTTTCTTGTTGCATTACCTTACTTCCTAACTTATTGAGAGCTCTCTACAACGGTTACTTACAAGATCCATGTAATTTAAAGTGTACTCACTCTACAGACTCTACCTATACAAATTCTTCTTTAATTATCATTCCATGACGACCTATTCCTGTGTCCACCTGCAAGATTCTCCGGTATCTCTTTTTTCGAGCAATCTCCTCAAAGAATCAATCTGTCAAGTAGTATTCTATAACATGACGTTATCTATTTATTTGATTACCAATCATATTTGATCAAATGTACAAGCTTGAAGAAAAGTATACACAACACATATTGTGCTAATATCTGGTTCTATAAGATAATATGGTGAAATATATTTTCATATAAAACCAGTTGTTTAATTATTTTTTATCTGATTCTCAGTATACCTATATAGAAGCCAATAATCTCATTTTACGTTTTCACTGTGTTCTTGTTGCATTACCTCACTCCATAACTTGTTTGAAGATCTCTACCACGGTTTCTTACAAGATCCGTGTAAAATAAAGTATACTCATTCTACAGACGCTACCGAATAAAGTTTTTCTTTAAGTATCATTGCCATGACGACCTATTCCTTCTTCCATCTACAAGCTTCTCCGGTATCTCTCTTTTCGAGCTATCTTCTCACAGAATCGACATCTCAAGTACTGTTCTATGACATGACGTGACCTATTTACGACCTAACACCGATCTTAACACGTTGAGAGCCACGCGAATCCTTATTAAAATCCATTAAAATTCCTTAATGCTATTATCCTGTAATAAATAAAAATTAAGTAAATTGTAAATAAATTATCTGTAATTACTTGAAACAATGTAATTTTTAGTTTTATATCGTATTTGACGCTTCTTTATATCATATTTGACACTGTCAACCACCGATTGTCTGGCATGGCACTCACTAAAAATAACGTTATTTTTTTTTTCTTCAACTCTTTAATCAAGCTTAACTTCATCCATAACTATAAAATATTAAAGTATAAAATGTGTTGTTCTTCAAGAATGGGTTGGGACAAAATCTCGCCGGACAAAATATCGCGAAGACAAAATATCGCCGACGTAAATGAATACAAAGCAAAAATGAGTTGGTAATTATTAGTAATGTTGTATAAAATTTCATGACAACACATACCTTAGTCAGAGCACTGACATTCTGACAAACCTACAACAAACATTTTTATAAATTTTACTTAAAATAGTTTAAAGACTATATTTATTAACTTTTGTCAAGATTAGTCATAATGAATTCAATCCTGCTTATCAATTTTAAAATTTTTAATTTAAGTTTGTGAACAGTGTTCAGCTTTAATGCCAGCAGTGATGTACACGATTTTTAAAATGTATTTTGAATAGTGAAAAGCAAAAGATAAAATAAAATAACTTAAAAATAAACATAGATAAAATAATAAAATTCAACTCTATGATTTATTTAATTATTTATTTATTTTAATTAATTAATTAATATTTATAAGGCTCTGTGGCCCCCGCCAGAGATCCCACGTGACACAAAATCAAATTTTAAAATAGATCATACTATATTTTTGACGCGATATTTTGTCCCGCGATATTATGTCCGGATCCCTTCAAGAATAAGTTTGTAAAGTAAAAGGTTTCCCTGATGATATTTTTTTAATCAAAGCGAAAAAAAAAAAAACATATATTTAATTGTAAATATATATTTTTAAAAATTAAATCTAATGTTTTTATATCAATGTGTTTTTAAAGTATCCTTTAACACCTAACTTTATGATTTTTTTTTAAATTAAGGAAACAATATTAAGTGCCTTCTGAGTAAGAAAATATACACTGTAAATATAAGTGTCTGAAATTCAGGCACAAATGTGTCTAAAAGGGGGTGTTCAATTTTAAAATGCTAAAAAGTGTCTTATTTACTTCAGACATTTGAAGTATCTTAAAAGGCACACCGTTTCACACACTTGAAGTGTCTGACATTCCGCCATTTTTGATCCTGTCTAAGATGTATATTTTTCATAAATAAATAAATAAAAAGTTGCTTTTTATACTGTTTATCTTCGAAAAACAAATTTTAGTATCTCCTAGAGCACGCACACATACAAATAATAATAATAATATATATATATATATATATATATATTTTTTTTTTTCCATTGCCCGCGTTGGAAATCGAACCGACAGATTCGAAGGCGAGCGTCTTCCCAATCAAGCCACCGGGGCACACGTTGTTTGTTGCTTGTATAATGAAATACATTGTAGTATCCGAAAAAGAAATCGAAGTTTTGTGTCTTTGCAATAAAACTACCCATAATAACTGAAGCTTAATACATATTATTATCTTAAATTTTGGTATACAGCTCTAGCTTTTATATATATATATATATATATATATAATGCACAATAAATATGAAAAAAAAGTAGTAAACTGTAAATTTTATTTTTTTTATTTATTTATTTTTTTTTAAACTGGTATCTTAAAGAAAACAAACAATGTACATGAAAAAAAAAAATAATAATAAAAGAAAAAAAAAAATTGTTTTTTTTACATTTTGAAGTGTAGGCAAACATTGAGAAAGAAAATAATTTTTAAAACGAAAAAAAAAGAAAAAAAAGAAAATCAATTATGCACAAATAGTTTAAGATTCGTTACAAATTCTCTTTCGTAGCTACAAGTTACATGCTTCGGTTATCTTCATATTTTTTTACTTTCTTCTATATGTAATATAGAGAAAGTATTGGATTCGCGAAAATTTTCGACCTCTGTTTTTTGACGGATCTACACGTTTTGGGATGTCCTCAACACGAATTGATAGTTTTTAGAAAATGTCTGTCTGTCTGTCTGTCTGTCTGTGGTTTAGTGTTTTCACCGTATCTCACGAACCAATGTATGAAATTCAACCAAACTTGGTATATAGTTGGACCCTGGCGGGGCATTGTGCTGATTAGATTTTGGGATCAATAGCTCATCAGGTGGCGCTGTGATCGCATTTTATGTAAATTTTTAACGTGGCAGTATAGGACAATTTTTCGTATTTTTCACCGTATCTCACGAACCAATGAATGAAATTCAACCAAACTTGGTATATAGTTGGAACCTGACGGGTCAAGGTGCTGATTAGATTTGGGGATCAATCGTCCGGCAGGTGGCGCTGTAATCGCAAAATTTCATATTTTTCACCGTATCTCACGAACCGATGAATGAAATTGAACCAAACTTGGTGTATAGTTGGACTCTGACATGGAAAGTGTCTGATTAGATTCGGGGATCAATCGCCCAGCAGATGGCGCTGTGATCGCATTTTATGTAAACTTTTAACATGGCAGAATAGGACAAAATTTCGTATAAATGTACATAATGAGCGTTATTTTAAACTTGTGATTGTAAAATTAATATGAATTATTGATAATAGTAGTAGTTAACTATGAAAAAAATTTTGTGCATGTGGGGGCCGCGGTTCCCCCCCTGGGGGGGAAGTACCTCCCCGGGGGGGGGGTAAATTTTCAAGATGGGTATCTTTCGAAAGATCTCGTCAATACCTTTAAAACGAATGGTTGAACTATAAATCTGTGACAATTTGAAACAAGGTTATCGATTTTTTTACTTTTAACAAAAAAAAAAACTTAGAAAAAAAATCGTATTTTTTTTTTTTTGCTTTTTTTTTAACGAAACTTAACCAAACTTGGTATTTAGTTGGTCCCCGACATAATTTGGTGCTGATTACATTTAGGGATCAATAGCTCAACAAGTGGCGCTGTGATCGCATTTTTTCTAAATTTTTAACATTCCAATATAGGACAAAATTTCGTATAAATGTACATAATGAGCGTTATTTTAAACTTGTGATTGTAAAATTAATATGAATTATTGATAATAGTAGTAGTTAACTACGAAAAAAAATTTGTGCATGTGGGGGCACCGGTTCCCCCCTGGGGGGGAAGAATCCCCCGGGGGGGGGGAATTTTCAAGATGGGTGTCTTTCGAAAGATATCGTCAATACCTTTAAAACGAATGGTTGAACTATAAATCTGTGATAATTTAAAACAGAGTTATCGATTTTTTTTTTTTTTAATATTGTTACTGGTTGAATATGTATTACTTTTAACAAAAAAAATTAGAAAAAAAATCGTATTTTTTTTTTTTTATATTGTTACTGATTGAATATGTATATAGGAAAATATAGAAGAAAGTCTTGTGGTGGCCAGAACATACTAGTTTATGTATTACATGTGAGAACTTGAAATAAAAATTAACTCTGTTTTTTTTTTAACCAAATAAGTTTCCCGTCTAAGTATTTTAATTAAGTTAACTACTTATACAATATAAAATAATATTAAATTTATTTGTTCAAATAATTTTAAAACAGGATATGCATACTGCTTAAAGTAGATTCCATATGGATTCCAAATGTCTAAATTTCTAAGTGTCTGATATTTAAAATGTCTGAATTTCTAAGTGCCTAAATTTTATAGTCTGAATTTTTATGTGTCTAAACTGTAATATGTCTTAATTTCAGACATATCAACTTTAATCAGACACTTATCTCAGCTCATTTATAAGAAAGTCATATGTCTTAATTTAAGACAGCACATGCGTCTGAAATTTTGCAAGCGTAAGTTTTTCAAACATTGATGTGAATAAATTGGCATTTCAGACACATTTCAGTCTGAATTTAAGACGCTTTTATTTACAGTGTATTTAGCCTTTCATTAATCTAAATTTCAGGTTATGTTAAACTTTTAGATATATGTATGCTTATTGACACTAGATTTTTTTTTTTTTTTTTTCAAATAAAATCTTTATATTTGACAAATAAATTATTGATTAATAGAAAACAGAAAAAATTATTTTAAATGTTGATCAATTTATAATATTCAGGAATGTTTCAGAAAATAAATAAAAATAAAGTTGAAATACTTAAAAAAAGATTATTTAACTTGCTCTTGAAAGGAAAATATACAGTATCGTAAAAATCTATAGATTAATGATTATATATTATATATTTGAATTTTATAAAACGTCTAATGATATATTCTGTTTTCTGAAATAAAAAACATTTCTGAAGTCTTTTTTCTGAAATAAAAGAATGCAGTTGTAAAAAAAATCCGTATCGAATTTATCATTTATCATACAAAATAAATTCAATCCACTTGTGAATCTATCCATGATAAACTTATCAGAAACAGATGACAAATTGAATAATATTACGAAAAAAATTAAAAATAAAACTAACTAAAATAATTGCTTTATCAAAAACGATATGAATGAAATATAGTTGATAAAATTACATTAAGTTATTTTGGTTCATCAATCAACAATGTCATTGTTGAATGCGAAGAATAGCATAAGTATGTTTATCGGAAAGGAAAGGTTCGATATTTTCATAGGAATTTGAAAAAAAAAAAAAAAAAAAGACAAATTGTTCTTTTGTACAAGATTTTAGGCATTTTTTTTTTTCTGTGGTATGAGATTAATCGTCTATAGTTAGAAATAAAATATGTTACATATTTATAAATGTTTCATAAATTTTATTTCCCCCCCAAATGTATTCATTAAAGCTGTAAATCATTCTTATTTATACGTTTTATTTAAGAGACTATTTATAAATATTTAAAATTTTAAAATATAAAAGATTGTTATAAATGTTATTACATTATAGACCAGCTTTGTCATACATATACACATGCATATACACACATGCATTCATATAAGCACAGAAATATAATATAAGTATGTACTATATTTGTTTGTATAAGGTAATACAAAAAATTAAGAAAAAATAAATAAACAAATAAAAACAGTATAAAATGGTAAAAATATATCAATGATAAAATCATGTAATTATTGCAAAAGAATTGTACTTCTAAAAAATTTTAATTAACAATTTTGAATTCAAAGAAAAGGGATTTTTTGTGTTATAAATTAAAAAAAAAAAAAAAAAAACTATTTATCAACGTTGAATATAAATAGATTTATCGTTATAGGGCGTATAACAAGTAGTAATAAGGAAAAATCTTCATTAACAGCAATATTGTTTTTCGACTATCATATTTTTGCAGTTATTCTTCAATAAACAATTAATTTCTCATTAATTCAAAAGGATATATTGCTACACACAATATACTATTTCTCTACAAAATTAACGTATAATTCACGCATTTTCCATTAGAATTTTATAAAAAATTAAAGCCTCAAGAAAGAATTCTACTCCATTGTCGTAGTCAAAGCAGTTGTTATAATTTGAAATATACTGGTACAGTTCCTAGAAGAATATAGTGTGTTTATCGCAATATTATAGCCCTAAATATATATATATATATATATACAAAAGAACGAAATCCACGAGAGGGCGAGTTCCAAATACATTTATTTACGTTTGAAATCGCGTTTAAAATCATAAAAAAAATTCCTCTGGTATGATATTTATTCTTTTAAATAATTGTAAATAACTTTTGTTATTTATATTATATTTTATTATATATAATTTTACATGAAAATTTTGTAATTCCATATACTTCTTCTTAAGAATCTTACATTTAACTCGTCAAAGTAAATATGTATTTTGTAATTGCGATTAAAAAAAAAAAAAAAAAAAAAAAAAAAAAAAATCCCATTTAAGAGTTAAGTATAATATTTAAAATAAATTTTGAACATTACAGGGCATTTTAGAACATAAAAAAATTGAAATTTTACAACATAATTTTGCACAACATTTCTTAAAGAATATCCATGCAAATATTGATAATGTGTGCTGAATATTTGCTAATCTTCATATTTAATTAGAAACAAATTCAGAAAAAAAAAAAAAAAAAAAAAAAAAAAAAAAAAAACTATTTATATTTCTAATTAAGTGTTTTGAAATTTTCAAAATTCTGTTTTACAAAAGTAATTCGCATTGCACAAAAATAAATTATTCAAACATTTTAGAATATATTTTATTAAAAATTTTGTTAAAACACAGTTAAAATTTCAAATATGAAAAGCTGTATTTAAGCAATTCATTAAAAAAAAAAAAAAAAAAAACTTGTTTTGTTTATTATTGATGATATCAAGCTTCATTATTCTAACATTTGGTCGTTTGATACAATATTACTATTTTTTTAGCTTAGTAAATTTAATAAAAAGAGTATTTTGCCTAATGTTTTGCAAGTTATAACACTATGGAATTCTATAATATATCTTGTCATTTTGTACAATTCTAGGCATTTTTACGTAAAATTTATATTTAAAAAAATATTATGTATTTTTTTAAGACTTCTATATTACATAAATATATTATAGACTAGCTAGACATTTGAATCTTTCATAATAGCTCAGAACCCGATGACAACACAAAACTTCGAAGACCTATTTTGGAATTTTGGATTATTTTTATTTTAATTAAATAAAATAGGAAAATAATAACCTCCTAATAGCTTTAAAAAAGCCATTAAAGTATTCGCTACTAGAAGGCTACGCCGGCTTCGCAGGTCACTAAATTTAAATGAATTTTCAAAAGATCCGGGGTTCGACTCCCGGTCCAGGCATTATTTTCACTCAGTCGGAAAAATAAATTTCAATAAATATGATTTTCTTCCACAGTTGATTGTGTGATTTTAATAAAAAGTTGTATTTCTTTCTCCCATTATCTAATGGTGTTTTCCATTTCCTGCGGCTTATTTCTGTTGAGCTATCTAAATGACAGACCAGAGATGTTTCTGCCAAAAGGTCTGCCTAAAGGTAAATACATAATATATATTGCTTGTTAATACTAAGTTTTTTTTTTTTTTTTTTTTTTTTTTTTTGTACCGTATTGTAAATTTTCCAAAGAAAAAAGTAAAATTGCCGCACTACTATATTTGACCATCTTCCCCGAAGTTGCTGGTGAGATGCTCCACCATGTGGGAGAGATGCCCTACCTCTAAAAAAACATTAAAAAAATTAACAATGGTCAATTGTTTATAACAATTTTTCAGTAGTTTATAACATATGAAACGTAAGATATTTTAAATACATATATATATATATATATATATATATATATATATAAATATATATACGATCTTAATTTATAAAATATTAATTTATAATACTATTAATTTATAAAATATTAAAATATTTAGCTATCATAGACAAGATGTAAAATTAGAATAAAACACATAAACTATTGAAAAATTATTTCAAGTATTTTTTTTTCTTTAATATATGGGAAAATTTCATATTTACAGCTTAGAAAATATAATAAAAATATATTACGAAATACAGTCAGCTGCAAAATTATTCGAGCACTAGCAATAGTCCTTGCCAAAAAAAAGTACACTTAATAC
The DNA here is from genome assembly GCA_963930645.1 of Salticus scenicus. Taxonomy (NCBI): domain Eukaryota; kingdom Metazoa; phylum Arthropoda; class Arachnida; order Araneae; family Salticidae; genus Salticus; species Salticus scenicus. Next base: position 141,072,743 of record OZ005656.1, on the reverse strand, counting down.
AGCTTTGTTAAATAAATCCTTGTCGAGTCATGTTCTTAATCAGTCTAAGAACATGATTCGACAAGGATTTACTTAGCAAAACAGTCTTAAGTGTACTTTTTAAATATAGGAATTATTGGCTAGTGCTCGAATAATTTTGCAGCCGACTGTATTTCGAATTTATTCAGATAATATTTTTCTTTTTCCCTTCTGTAATTTTCGCTTTTCTGCAAATATTGCACAGATCTCCGTACATTGTGCATGATTAATGCAATCATTTATGGCACTTTATGCAATTTATCCAATCTACTGTTTCTTTTGTAAAATAATAGTTCACAAATTCGAGGCAATTGTTTGTAAGATCACTTTCGTCATTTTCAATAGGCATGTCTCCATCACCAACTTTTTTGGCGCTTTGCTAAATTTAACTGCGGATTATAGCTTTTTTCATGGATGTGCTCTTGGGATGTAGTGACCTTAGCCGACAGTATCTTTCTTTTTCGGCATCTTTCCTTTAACCTAGGTACAGGGGGAATCTGTTGCAATATTTTTGTCGGGGAGGATGTTTGTTCAGTTGATTCAGAAATATGGGACTGTTCACACGTCTGTTTCAATTCTTCACTTATGGAAAAGATGTGGTTTGGAATCGCTGCTTGGTTTACAGGAAAAATCCCCGTCTCCCGCAAACTATTAATAGCAGTGTCAACAGAAGCTGCCCTTTTCCAGGCTATACCAATCAGTTCTGCAACTTGCATTCTCCCAATGGTCCTTCCTGGATGATTAACAATCCATTTCCTTGCTTCTTCTTTAAAGTAGTGTTTTAGTAGCTTAAAAAAAGACCGATCAAGAGGCTGAAAAGCTTGTGTCGTATGGCTGGGCAGGCATACAATTATAATGTCATACTTGTCCGCAAATTCCAGCAAAATTCCAGTGCTGAATTGCAACAGGCTATGACTGTTACATTTTCTCCTCTCTCTGTAGACGTCAAAACATTAACATATTTTGCCCTTTTGGTAGCCACGACCTTTCCTGAAACTTTATTTAACTGACAGCCGGTTTTGTCCATATTATAAATACTCCCCTGTCTGGTAAAGAGTTGATTTTCTTCAAACACACTTGAAAGAAATTTAAAAAAAATGGTCAACACTTTCTCTGTTCATGCCTTCCCCCCTTGCTAAAGAGAGCCCCTGGGCTTGTCTAATACTTAGTTCTGGGTTTCTCTTAAAAAATGATGACAGCCAGGCGTACCCAGACCTCCTTGCTTCTAAATTAAATCGATTCTTGAGACCTAGTTTTTCAGCAAACTGAAATGCAACTGTCCTAATTGTCTCTTTGTCAGGTCCACATTTTTCTAAACGTTGGATGTGCTTTACGAGATACTTTTCGATTTCAACTCGAAATACTCCTTGTGGCCCCAAAGAACTTCTTTTGGTACTATTACCCGTTGTTCTTCGACGACGACGAAGTGTCCGAGAAGGAATTCCATAGTATCTAGCAGCTTCATTGACACCAATTTCCCCTGCTTCTAGTCTCCTGAGAGCCTCTTTTAAATCGTCTTCTGTCCAGGTCTCACAAGCTACACCAGTATTTTTTCTTTTGTACACAGTAGGCATCTTTCCTGAAACAAACAAGAAGCACTGAACAACTGCATGAACAAATGCAATAATATACACTCACTGGCACAATTAAACGCCCACCTACAGTTTCGTTAGTGCCCAAGTTTTATTTATGTTATATTTTAAATGTCAATATTCAGTTTAAATGTCAAAGATCAGCCTGACGTAACTGTGCGTTTTCTGCTTTCTTATCTGGGTTTCATCTGTATTTTTGTGATTTCGTTTTGAGTTGCCACTTCTAGCGATCACGCGAATTTGAATTCTATTTGAATAATTTTAATCTAAATTTAAGTTGAAAATTTTTTCATTTACAAATATTAAGCATTATACAAAAACAATATGATTTTGAAAATATTAGTTTAAAATTTAAACAATTAAAAGTCTTTTCTCCCTGAAAATGTATGTGGGGCATCTCACCCGAATATTATCTGGGGCGTCTATCCTTTTGGTAAGGGACAGATTCCCCGGAAACTGTCCAAAGTACAAGACAGAAAAAATGGCCGCACAATGCCCGAAGTCGACTGATCAACTTCTTTCTACAGGTTTTTAATCTTATATAAAAAAATCCCCACTTATTAAGTACTGCCTGCCTCATAATGCAACATCACTCTTATAACAGAGTAGAAAAAATATGGTACTTACTTGAAATATTGTTGTGGTAGCAGAAAACAAAGAAATGACTTCAAGTGACTTCCACAGCACACTATTCAACATCTGAAGTAATAATCGGACTCGCAGAGCCATCTAGCGTTGCGTTTCGAAATTACATAAAGTGCGGCATCTCTACCGGTGGGGCAACTCACCCGGAATTACCTTAGAGAGAGAGAGAGAGAGAGAGAGAGAGAGAGAGAGAGAGAGATTTTTTTTTTTTTGTAAAAAAAGGTAAATTGTCGGAATTTCCAAAATGAAAACTTATTTACTGGTCTGCCCACTTAAAACAATAAAAATGCATAAATACTCTAAATGAAAAGTTGGACTTTGCCTACTGTCTCTGTATCCTACACATCAAAGTTATGTACAGTAATCAAACATATGATTATAATGTGTCCTATGCGCCTGCATAATTTATAAAAAAGATTGTGAGAAATTACTGAACATAAGTGTGGAACCTTAATTATTGATCTACAAATGTTACACAGATCAATAATTGGGGTATGAATAAGACATCATAATTAGAGATTAACAAAGTTTTGTTGAATCCCCAATCGCATTACTACGACCTTACCTATTGATCAAAATAGGTTGCAGAACATCCTTGTATATGGTAACTGTTTTTAAAAGTGAAATCTTACCTACTGATACCTACGTCACACTACAATGTTGTGTAACGTCACTGTTTGCGAGAAAGAAACCGTACCTATATGCGCACGTTACACAAAAATGTTACATAAAGTTACCATTTGACAGAGTAGAACTTTAAGTACTGATCTACATACATTGCGCAACAATGTTGATTAAACTTACCGTTTGGCATAGCGGAACCTTACTACGAGGGTTGCTATTTATATTTCTGGCCTATTAATGAAAAAACAAATATGTAGGATCGAAATTGGTTTTATTGTTTTTCAAAATATTCTCCATGATGATCAATACACTTTTGCATGCGTTTGAACCAATTTTCAAAGCACTTTTTCCAGTCCGATTGAGGTAACTCCAAAACATGCGTTTTGAATGCATCAACCGCTTCTTCGGGGGTCGAAAATCGTTGTCCACGTAATTTATTTTTGATGTGTGGGAATAAGAAGAAGTCATTGGGTGCCAAATCAGGGCTGTACGGTGGATGACCCATCAGTTCGATCTTTCGCTCAGTCAGAAATGCATTTGTTTGAGTCGATGTGTGAGAGCTCGCATTGTCATGATGAAGAATGATTCGCCTGTTCTTCTGCTTTTTTCGAATTTCTCCGATGACTTCTGGCAAACAAATGGTCGTGTACCATTCAGAATTGACCGTCCTGCGTTGCTCTAACGCCACTGTTGCCACATGACCGTTAATGCCGAAGAAACAGGCAATCATTTGTTTCGATGTGCTTCTTCCTCGAACAACTTTTGTTGGTTTTGCCTCGCCTTGGAAGACCCATACAGTTGATTGCTGTTTTGTTTCCGGCTCATATGCATAGATCCATGATTCGTCACCTGTATAGATGTTATACACAGCCTTTGATGTAACTTGAACGTATTTTTCCAACATTTCCTTGCACCAATCGACACGAGCCTTTTTTTGAGCGTTTGTCAGATTATGCGGGATCCAACGCGAACAAATTTTTTTTACGCTCAAATGTTCATGCAATATTTTATTGATGCTAGTCATACTAATGTCCAAAGACGCCTCAATCTCACGGTATGTCACATGACGATCTTGCTTTATCAGTTCACGCACAGCATCGATCTTTTCTGGCACAACAACGGATTTTGGACGCCCTGCACGGGATTCGTCCTGGATCGAACATCGACCACGATTAAATTCGTTATACCAATTTTTTACAGTGCTGTAGGATGGCGCTTTATCGCTGTATAAAGAATTAAGTTCATCGAAGCACTCTTGTCTTGACAATACACGTCGAAAGTTATGAAAAATAATCACACGAAAATTTTCACGATTCAATTCCATTTTTTGAAAGAGAAGAACTTTTCAATTTACTGCCAACAACACAAATAAAGCTATAATGGTCAATCGTCTGCTGAATTTACGTTTAAAAATATCAAACTTTCGATTAAAATCGTCTGCGGTCGCCTAGCAACACTTACTGTTGCCAAGGCCAGAAATATAAATAGCAACCCACGTACTGATCTTAATACGTTACACAAAATTGTTGTGTAAAGTTGCCGTTTGCCATAGTGGAACCTTAACTATTGATCTGAATACGTTACACAGCATTGCTGTGTAAACTTACCGTTTGCGAGAGAGGAAACTTACCTACTGATCAGTATGCATCACACAACAATTTTGTGTAAAGTTATCGTTTAAGACAGTGGATCCTTATCTTATGATCCGCATACGTTACACAACATGTTGTGCAAAATAACCGTCTGCGAGAGTGGGACCTTACCTAAAACCTTACAGAAAAAAAATGTTGTGTAAAGGTACCGTTTGTCAGAGATGAATCTTACCTACTGATATGCATACGTTGCACAACAATGTTGTATAAAGTTACCATATGCGAGAGAGGAAGCGTACCTACTGATCAGCTTACATTACACAACAATGTTGTGCACTAAAGTTATCAATTGCGAGAGTGGAACCTTACTTTTTAATCTGCATAAGTTACACCCCATTGTTGTATAAAGTTAGCGTTTGCGAGAGTGGACACTTATCTACTGTTCTGAATATATTACAAAAATAAAATTGAAAAATCACTATATTTAAAGGGGACTAATGTGCAAGTTGTACCTGACGGGACTAAAGTGAAAGTTGTACCTCAAGAGACTAATGTGAAAGTTGTACGTCACGGGACTAATGTGCAAGTTGCACCGAACGAACAATCTATTTCTTTCAACGAAAATGCCTACTAACCCTGGACGATAGGTCTAATATATCGTATCATATTATATATCGTATTTATCGTAATATAACTCAATACTTATTTCGCTTCCTTCTTCAACTCGTTTTAATACGCATTTTTTATATGCATGAGCAGCCCCCGAAAAACAAAAACATTAAATCATTAAATTCTTTTTTTTACTTATTTTTATTTCATATTATTTCAAGCGCACTTTTTATTTCCTAATTCAAAATTATTAAAAAAACCTTTTTTCGATATCGCTTGTAAGGATACTGATTATTAATAATTTTCTTTTCTTTTTCTTTCAATAAAAATAAAAATAATAATAATAATAAAGATTTTGATAAAATTCTGGCAAAAGCAGAATTTAGTTTAGGACGGAGTCTATTAGTTTTTTTTTCAAATTATAACATCGCTTTCAAATTATTCAATTATATTTTCGATAAATTTTAGATTTTGACAAATGTCCAACTATCGAAATCGACAACACAAAATTCCCAGATTAAGACTAATAGGCCCTCAGTCCTAAAAAATTGTGAAAAGTTACCCTTTACGAGTGTGTAAAATTTCTTCCCTATGTGTAAAGATTACGCAACTACAGCTCGTAATGTTTCTCAACATAGTTGTGGCAACCCTAACAGCACGGTTAGGCTTAACTTATCCACAGTACATCTTAAGGACGTTTCTGGGATGTCTTTTCATCCAGAAGACATCTTGAAGATATCCTGGGGAGGCGATGTGCTGTCTGGGAAGTAGGCTGTCTCAACATTGTTGAGTAAAGTTACAGAATTTTGTTTACAGTGGAAATAACGTAAAAGCAAATATTATGTGCACCACGTATAGTGCTGTTTATTTGTAACTCGGATTCAAATATAAAACGGATAATTCTTTTTTCGATAGTATCTATTTCGAAACCGTTACCTGATAAGCGCCTAAATGAATCCCTTTGGTAAAACAATGTCGCAGGTAACAGGGACGGCGCCCGAGTTTTAGTGGATGACCAAATCGCTGTCGAAGGTAGCAGGGACATGATGCGAGCTTTGGAGCAATCTCAGTATTTTGTTTTACTTTATTTTCATAAAGCTATATAGAAAAGAGAGTTTTATTTAAATTTAATGACCAGCGAAGCAGGCAAAGCATGCTACTAAAAAAAAAAAAAAAAAAAAATGAACATAACTGAAACATTTTGTGCTGTATGGGTTGTTTTAATTGCTACCTAAAGTTATGCATATAACAGATACAACTCATGGAAGTAACTGCTTTTAAATATTAATCCATTTATCGATAAAGTCTGAATTCTGAAATTCCTTTTATAAATGTTAAAGAAAATAAATCACATAATTAAAGTGCAAGAATATAATGATAAAAATATAAAAAAGTAGATAATTAATCCATTTTAGAAAATATGAAAACGTTACCAATTTGAAAAATAAAAATAATTTAAATATAATAAGTAAAATCAAGTCATATCAATAAATAGTTTTTCGTTTTGAATTACATGAAGTGTTATCCTAAAGAAAGCAAATCTCATTTATTTCATTATTTTTTTTTTAATAGAGTAAATGTAAATTGAATACATTCAGTAAAAATTATTAAATTAATAAAGATAGCAATTATTTTTTTTATGACGCAATTGGTATTTCACATAAAATAATTACAAAATCTAATTATGTGTTATTTTTTACATGGATTCATTCAAAATAAATCTAATATATCTCGCAATTTCATATTTCTAAACCAAATAATTTTCTAAAGACTTTTTCTAAATCAATAAATGTAATCATCATGTAAACTAATCTAATATCAGTCATTACGATTAGAAAAGTTAATGATATAGGATAATTAAATATGATTTTTTAGGGATTTATCTTCTTAACAAATAAAAAAATATATATCAGTTTGATTTTATTAACTATGTAACGGTAGATACAACTGATTAAAATTTCGGTTCTTATTTTAATAAAGAAACCATTTCGCACCTAAAAAATGCAATCTTAGTTTATGTTATGAAAAGCTACTATAGATCAGAATAAAGTAAGATTATTTTTTTTAAAAGTACAACTTTGCTAACTTTACTTTTGTAAATCGAATACGTTTATGTTTTTTATGAATTTTTTAATTGAACCTGGAAACAACAACAACAACAAAAAAAAAAAAAAAAAAAAAAAAAAAAAAAAAAAACTGTCCATAAAACGATCCTGATTTCAGAAATTGAATAATTTGTTAAATATATTTTTGATGATTACTCATGTTTAATGATATATTCAAGGAAACTGGTAAATATTAGGCACATTAGTAAACAAAACTAGTCAGAAAAATTCCAGATTTTATTTATTTATTTATTTATTTATTTTGCAGTGTATACGTAATGAACTAAACAATCTAAATAAGAAATTTGGTGTGAAACAACCACACAACTTCTATAACCCACTATTACACGTATTATATGTATTTTTTTGAAATGTAATAAAAAAAAGAACATAATGTGATCAGTAGACATAACATTGACTTAACGAAGTAGAAACCCAAAATATTTCCAGTGAGAGAAACTTAATAAACATGTAAAGACATATAAAAGAAAGTTTACATAGCGAGTTAAAAAATAAGGAGAAAATAATCGTAGAGTTATTTTTTAAACACCGAATTCCGAGATCAAAAACTGATCTATATAAGCAGGATGACTGTTAATTCTCATGCAAGAACCACGTAATACATTAAAAGGGATATCTAAAATGGATTTACTAAACAATTTTCATGAAAATCGTTAGAGCCGTTTTTGAGATACACACTTTTACCAAAACATTGTATACTCAATTATTCAACGGAAAACAATAATTACATAGAGAAGGATATCCAAAAAGAAGTTAATATGACAAGTCTGATAAAAAATCCGTCCAGCTGTTTTTAAAAGAACACACTTGCGAGACCTTATATTAAGCTATATATACAGAGCGCCTATCAATTTTCTTGAACTAACCATATTATTCAAAAGGACATCTTATAGAGTGTTTATATAGCAACTTTGAAGAAAATCGTAGGATGAATTCGTTTTGAGATATGGACTTGCTGTTCTATTTCCGGATTCTGATGTCCCACTCCTGGTTTCCAATTCTCACCAAAATTTGGAATAATCATCTGTACACCAGACCTGTCCTAATTCTGAAGTTTCGTATTTCGATATTTAATAGTTTCGGAAAAATGATAGCCAGAAGATTCCTCAATTACATACATACACCCCCCCCCCCCCACACACACACAAACTGACCAATTCCGAAAAACCACTTTTATGGCCTCAGGAGACCCTAAAACGTGTAAATCAGGCAAACACTCGATATGGAATTTATGGACCGAATACAATACTTCTATTACCTACGGTAGGCGGGTAATGGAAGTAAAAATTGCAGCGGGGAACTGGCGTTGAAAAAAATAACTTTGATTAAGCAACAAAAAATGTAAAAAATCTCGCAACAATTTTTTGGATCGAAATAAAATACAATTTTTCGTCAGGGGAACAATGTAGGCATCAGTAATATGATTAAAGTAGCAACGCCTGGGCAAAAATAGAACGAAAAAATGTGAGTAATGTACAGTCGGAAAAATGAAAAAAAAAAAAAAAAAAAAAACACTTACTGTAATTTTATTATTAATTGAAGTACAGCAATCTAATAAGCCTCATTCAACGGGAGCACCAACTTTAATTTCTTCAATAGAAATACCCAATTTTGATTTCATATTTAAATTTCTGAGAGTCTGGCAGTGCAGGAAAGTATACAATTTTTATACTTTATCTTCAGTGTTCATGGATCTATATTAAAAAAAATATATGTTAGTTGGTTTTCTGTAAATTTGGAAAAATAAAATTAAACTCGTACCAGAATTAGAAAAAAAAAAAAAAAGTTTTTGCTTTACACCGGAAATTTTTCAAGAAAAAAAGAATTATATAAATAAAGGCTAATAGAAACATTATCATATTTGCAACACCTTGTCTATCTCTGTTTTCAGTTTTTTAGATACATATATACATAAATACTTTTTAGATAATACATTTTACATAAATTTAATCATATAAAACTTAATATTGGTCAGACAACGCTCTTAGAAAAATATGCGATATATTTCATACTCTATAAAAAAAAATGAGCAAAATATACAACCAATATGTATTTCGCATTGTCGAGGGCCCAGAAATCCAAATATAAAATAAAAACAGAGCATTGCTTTTGAAAGCGTTTTAATATGTACACGACCCCCAATTAAAATTTTCACTTCATTTTCTAAAAGCACTCACAGTTCCCTGTCGAATAATAACTATTGCATTTTTGTGCATCGATTAGCAATTAAGTTACGTCGGATGTTTTTTTTTTTTTTTTTTTTTTTTTTTTTTTCCGACTGTAAAAGAAATTAGACAAGAAAGATGTTGAAGGAATATTATAAAGATATTTTGAATTTTTAAATAAATAAAGAGCATTATGGAAATCCAAATAGGAAGAGAGGTAAGAGAAAAAACAATGTTAGCTTCTGAAAAGTCAAAATTACGACAATGAGACCAGCAATAGGAATTAATAGAAGGATTGGAATTTTTTTTTCATTACGAACATTCTGCCAGTGCACATTCATTCTGTATCCTAAACGCCTCCTAGTTTGACCAATATAACCTAAATTACATGTAAAACAAGGGATAAAAATACTCGGATTGCTCTCAATAGGAATGGTACCTTTAAAGACGAGATTTTAATTTTCTTGAAGGGTCTTAAAATGACTTTAAATCAAAAATGAGAAAAAAAAAAATAATAGTAATTGTAAAAGAAAGAAAAAAAAGGATAATTCTACAAGATTGTCACTGTTATAATTCAATTTATAAGCGAGAAGTTTAAGTTTTTTGTGTTTACATTGAATTATCGATAATACAGAAATTATAGCCACGAGAAGAAGCAATTTATATTATATAATTAATTTCTGTCCGATATTTAGAATTATCAGAACAAATGTGTAACTCACGAATCATATAAATATAGAAAACAGACATTTTCTTTTGAGGAAATTTGTTTGAGGAAGTGTGCTACGAAAGAGAAACATGTTGTAAAACTTCTTCTTTTAGAAGTTCATGTTGTGATCACCGACATTTTCTTGATGTGTTTAGTGGTAATTAAAACGGCAGGTCTCTGAACGTGGTCAATTAATGGAGGCTAATTAATTACCATGAATTTTTTGCCGGATGGAGAGAGATACGTTTGTGCCAAATAATATTCATGTTAAAAAAATAAATGTTGTAAATGGCAAAATGTCCGTCTTTTTTAAAACGTTGACAATGGTTTTAACTGCAGCACCACGTTCGTAGTTTTCTTTAGTTTTACAATTTGCAGGTTTCTAACTACTCGTGAAGGATTGTTTGACATTGAATTTTCAAATGCTTGAGCCTCAAACGGTTTAAAGGAATTCAAGCGTGATATCAAGAGGCTGCAATTTTGCTACTCAATGAGGAGGCAACACTTCAGTACAACACCATTATTCCATGCTATGTCAATAGCAGACAAGTTACTATTCGAATAATACTCGTCAAATATCCAAACAATGGGATCGTTCTTCGATGGGTAAAAAAATATCGAAATCATTTCTCGACAGTTCTACTGTAATCCACATTGACCCATGCATAGCTCCGATGAATACTGGAAGCCTAACAACCATTAGATCTTTCTGCATGTGATTACTCCAAAATATTATGAGAGGAGGAACAAACATTAAATCCAATAAATATTTTATTTTCTTTTTTATATATGTGTGCATCTAACTTTAAATGAAGAGCTTGTTTCCAAATGGCGTTAACCCAGCAAACACAGAACTATCATATTGACACCAAAATGATATCTTACGACAAACACGAAAGGTATCATTACGATGCCAGCGATTCGTAACTTTTCTGTGTCGAAACTGTCCGCGAAATCGATACCCGTAGCGATACGGGAATAGGTGTCGGTCCGGCATCGCGTATCTGATACAGATACGAACGCCACCGATAGCTCCGATACGAAAATGTTAAAAAAATGACACTTCATCGATACCTTTATGTTGCCATTTCGATGCTTATATTTGACGCATATATGATACATATCGGACTTGTGCCAAGCTGCCGACAGTTATTCGAAAGTCGGCGTTTCCTGTCAATTTTAATATGCATAATTTTAATATTTTCTATACATAAACACAAAATAATTATTTTTACAGGTATCGATTTCTTTTCTTTAATATATATATATATATATATATATATATATATATAACTATATTTTAACGGTACAGTCAAATGGTGGTAACTCTGACAAAAATAAATTAAATAAAAATCAGCAGTTTAAAAATATTTTTACTTAAAAGTTTCAAAAAATTATTAGTTCATTTTTCGCAATTCACGATTAAAGAAAACCATAATTTAAATAAAATAAATATATATATATATATATATATATATGTATTTCATTATGGCATGTAATTACATTTTTTTTTTTTTTTTTTTAAGTTTTAAGTAGTCCCATTTGAATGATTTACTAAATCAAAACTAATTATTAAAAGTAAATTCATTTTAAAAATTCTGTTATGGACAATCTTTATTGTAATTAAAAAGCAACTAATTAAAGCTTTGAGTTTATCCACTAAAATATATATATAAATACATCTATCAAAGAATTTTTTTTTTTCTTTAAAAATAAAGGCTTTAATAAATTATTTTGATTTTAGTAAATTATTAGATATACATTTCTTTTTCTTAAAAAAAAAAAAAAAAAAAAAGCTTTTATAAGTTTTATTTTTATTCTTAATTATTATTCTTTAAATTTGAACAGTCCATAAAAAATGTTTCATAAAAGGCATATTTATATATGTATTAGCATGCAGTGTTTCAGATATTCCAAATCATTGCACAGCACTCTCCACCAGAAAATCACTCTCAATTTATTTAAACCACAATTTAGTATTATACAGAGATTTCTTGTGAATAATACTATGGAATGTTTGCAGTTCTTTTGTTACACACTATGTCTTCACTACTGAAAGAGAGGAATATTACATCAGAGGACAAACAAGCTTAGAAACAATCCATTCCCCCCCCCCCCCTTTCCAGTGTGACTTATGATTTTAAATCAAAAATTATTGTTGGTCAGTGCAATATATAATAGGGTAGAGTGTAAAATTTGTACCCCCCCCCCTTTTAGCAGGTAAGTTTAGATATGACCCTAGAAAAAGTTTTATCTGTCGCTATGAGAACAAATGAAACACACAGTACAAGAAAGTGGCGTGTAGTATTAGAGTGTTTGAATTTATGTGTGGGAGGTATTGAGATGAGTCTCAGCAAGGTTTTCTTTTTTAATTTGAACTAAAAATTGTTTACATTTTTAATTAAATTATTAATTTTAAAAAAATATATTTAATACATTACAGATTTTTTCAGCAAAAACAATTCTTTTTTTTTTAAGTTTTTAACAAGAAAAAATTTGTTAATTTTTTAAGATAAAATAAATGAATAATTTAAGGGAAAATACTTTTATATTACATTTAGATAAAATTTCATTACTGATTTGTTTTAATGTTTTATGCAAATTTTTTATTGAATTGCAAATAAGTTTTGATTGTCTAGTCTTAATTGATTCTTATTCATGCTACTTATACATAAAAAATTCTGAATCATAACAGCTGTTGCAAAACTGTTTGACATCACATTTAACGTCTATTTCAATTATTTTATAATTTTCAAATTTTGTGTTTTTGGGAGAACTGACAGTAAAATTGTGCACAAGGATTAAGCACAAATTTTCTCAATATGATTTCACTGATTTATAATTATTTTACATTGTACAAATTTTCAAAAAATAAAACAATCTATTCAATGCACCTACTCAGCAGTTTTTTTTTTTTTTTTTTTTTTTTTTTTTAAGTTTTAATTGCATTATTCGCAATAAAATTTTTGACATTATCCTTGAAGTTTTGCTTCCCACATGGCAAAGAGGTTCTGCTCTTGAAGTTGGCAGACAAGAAATACTGGATTTGATTCCAATCTGTGTTTAACAGTTTTCTGAGTTTTTTTCTGAAATTCGATTAAATACAGGATAAAACCATTTAGAAAGACCCTCACTCTTCCAAATCCTATGACCTTTGTGTAGTCAACCAACTTTAATACTTTATTACATTGTTTACCTAAACCATTGTATAAGGCACAGCACTATTGAAGCCCAAAGTCTACCATGAGATGGAGATGCTGAATCAAGTCACTGCATGCCACTCACATCTATGCCTAGCACGCTTGCCAGACAGTTTGCTATAAGAGATACTTACCATGAATTCCTTTGTATTCAGGTTTTCTTGTCACTCACAGAAAAAACATTGAATTTTTCTTCGGCAGGAGTTTCCAAAAACAATTTAAAGTTAGCAATTAAAATTTTTCATTTTCTTCATTCTTTTTTGATAATTTTCTTCCTTCAACATTTGTACAAAAAGATTATGGTTCTGAGTTTGATTTTTACACAAAATATGTTTTTTGAAATGCAATTCGCATGTTGTGGTCCCTAATTCTCAACACCACATACATTGGTTTAACAGAGAATTATTTAATAATTTTTTGTTCCAAATTCTTGCATTATGAAATTAAAAAAAAAAAAAAAAAAGATGGTCAAATAAATATGTGATGCTAGAAATTTATAAGAATTTTCAGGCAAAAACTTTTTTTTTTCCTTCCTGTCCTTACCTTCTGCAGAGATTGGGGGAGAGGGTTGTTTATTTGTGAAAAAGCAAATTAGGATCTAGTGAAGTGTATTTTTATTTCATGTGGAAATGACAATATTTATTTTAGGAAATTTATGAATATTTCTTATAAAAATAAATTTGTTAGCCATATTTGAAAGATAACAATTGTTACTGGTGCAACCAATATAATTTTTTGCAGGATTAAATCTTATAAATGAACAGGAAAAAAAAAAAAAAAATCTAAAAAAAAAGATTCTGAAAAAGAAACTTTTTTATCAGTGTCCTAAAAAATAGTAAATAAGGCAAAATTTTCTGTACTCAAACCAATTAAAAGTTAAAAAGCATTCATTGATGATAAAGTGTGTTATTATATAGTAGAATGTATTCATCAATGAATGCTTTTTATCTTTTAATTGGTTTGAGTACAGAAAATTTTGCCTTATTTACTACTTTTTAGGACACCGATTAAAAAAGCATTCTTTTTTTTTTATATTATTTTTTACTTGTAACTTAAAAGCTAGTCCCTCATATTCATAGGGATGACCCTCAAGTCAAAATATAGCAGAAAAGTGGCTCGATGACACACTGGCAGAAAGAAAGACAACCTGGCTGAATATAAGGCAAAATTTTCTGTACTCAAACAAATTAAAAGATAAAAAGCATTCATTGATGACAAAGTGTGTTATAGGATCTAGTCATCAATGAATGCTTTTTATCTATTAATTGGTTTGAGTACAGAAAATTTTGCCTTATTTACTAATTTTTAGGATGCCGATGAAAAAGCATTCTTTTTAAATAGCAATAAACAATTTAGAATTAAACAAAAAACATTTTTAAACACTTGCCCTCGAGTGAGTTCGAACCTATGACCTTTGGGTTCATAGCCCAGCGCTTTTGCCTCACAATCACAGCGTTCACAGGTGAAATCGCTTTTGCTACATTTCTGCTTCCTTAGGCTCAAAATATAGCAGAAAAGTGGCTTAATGACAGATAACCTGGCTGAATAAAAAAGCCTTCTAAAAAGTCCATATTGTATTGTGGCCTGAAAAAGTCCCCATATTAGAAATACTATATTGTGATGAAGTACAACAGTTAATTTACAGGTCTACAACTTAAAAGACACTTATTTTTGTAATATCAACCATGATATATAATATACTTACCAAATTTGAACTCAATCGACTGCAATATTTAAGATATAATATGGCCTTTATTTATATATCTCTTTATTTGTAAAACAAAAAGAATTCTACAAATTTTCATCATGATAAAGAATCAGTTAAAGGACACATAATTTAAAGAAATTATTTCCTTAGTATTTATTTATTTATTTATTTTTTAAATCTCACAAAATAAATACATTCATATAATTTAAAATTCAGCTTCTTTCAGTCATGTTCTCTGCCAATAGCATTTTGTCCATATTTGTAGGTGAAGAAGAAACCCTAGAGAAATATTAAGAAAAATATAAACAATTAGTACATTTATTATAAAATAGGAACAAAAAAGTCCAGCTTTCACATTTCAGAAGGGAAAAAAAAAATTAAATATAAAACACAAATACGATTTTGTTTCCTACTTTTTCCAACCAGTGTTCAATAAAAAAAAAAAAAAAAAATAAATAAAAAAAAACACCCTTCACACCAACACCACATTGTCTCTCAAGAGGTTGCACGAAGTACCATGCCATTGCAGTGTTAACTTGAACACACAAAGCAGGTTTCAAATCGAGTCACAATAGCCCTGCTCATACACCTAACTTGCTCACTAGATTTGCCATAAGTAAGTTACCTATCTTGTTTATGCTTTGGATTTCTGCCACCTGCAAAAGGGAGCATTAAATTTCTCTGGGGCAGGAGTCTACCAAAACTTTTGAAGTTAGAGATTCTATCAATTTTCATTTCTACGCCTCCTTCAATATTTAAGTGTGAAAAGTTGCAATGCCATGCTTATTTCTTTTTGCACTAAACAAGCACTAATGCAATTCGTGTGTGACAGCCCATAATTTGCAGCAATCAATACTTCATAAAAATTGTCAAATTTAAAACAAATGCTTCAGAAAAATCAGACAACTTAAAGAAAAAAAAATTAAAATTAAAAAATTGACATTTAATAAAGGATAACCATAAAATGCAAGAACTCTCGACAATTGTTTCGGGCTGAAAGAAAACATGATCCTTTGTCAGCTGAACGCAGTATGTATGAGTGCTGCAAACAAAGTGGTAACGCATCTCACACAAATAAATGAAAAAGAAAATTCAAAACCCAAAAGTGGGCGAAGTTAAAATCAAAAAAGGAAAAAGGGGGTTAAACAATCTATATATTTCTCTAACGTGGAGCAATTACGATTATATTTTGTAGAAACGATACGTTAGTGAGAATAAAATACACGAGGATTAAATATATATAAACAACATTTAAGCATGCGGACTTAGTTCAGTGACCTAATAAAAAAAATGAGGACATTTGTCTGATGAGATAATTATATGGAAAAAATTATTTTTAAAATTTGCATCTTTACAATCTTTGCAAACGTCGTTTTAAACCTGGCAATACATTATAGCTAGAAACAAAATATGAACTTTGTGTTATAAATTGACTAAAAAACGCAACAATAAAAAATATAATTAAAATAGGTACTAAGTTTTTTTTTTTTTTTTTTTTAACAAAAAATTATGCCAAAAATGAATAAATTAAAAGGCATCGCCAACATGGCGGTAAAAAATTAAAAGTCATCATAGGGGACCTATACTAAAGCTAACCTACCTGGGGATGTATGAAAAAAAAATTCATATTGGGTGGTGAAATTGGTATAAAACTTACAAGTTTCAAATTTTAAAGATAAGTTTACAAAAAAGAAAGAAAGAAATTGTGAAAATTTCGCAAGAGTTTGCTAGTTAAAAAATAATTGGTAAAAGAAGAATTTGAAATGAAATGCACAATAAATGAGAAAAAAAGGGGGTAAGGCAATTTAACAAATAAAACAAAAAAAAGGAAAACAGAATTATTCACATATCTATTCACCTGGTGCAAGAAGCCCAAAGAAGCGAGAAAAATTATATATACATATAAATAAATGGAAAAAGCACCACACAACTGGTGTTAAAAAGCAATAATTACAAAACTTTGAATAAACACCATAAAGTGCAAAAATTGGCAACAATTGTTTTGGGTCAAAAGAAAATACAACTTTTTGTCAGGCGAACAAAGCAGCAATGCACCTTGCCGATATATCCAATATTAAAATGATGAATATTGTTATGAATATATAAATAGTGCTTGTTTTTATGTAATTTTAAGTGTTAATTTATTTTTCGAAGTGAGGTCCTTACACGTGGTGTGAAGATTCTGCAAAATTTAATTTTTCTGTAATCGAAATTACATTAGTGCGGCCTTGTGCGTGAATGCAGCCCATATGCGGGTTTTTACAGTATATATATATATATTTATATATCTATACGTATATATATATAAACAGTACCCGTCACTCAGTAAAATCACGTTTGTTCTGAGCCAAAGTAATTTTATTTTAAGCGGCTGATTTATATATCCGACAAATATTCCCAAACTGTAGAAAAAAATATTTCTTCTACTAATTTGGAAAGAAATTTAAAAATGGAACAATAAATGGAAATAATAAACATGATTTAAATTTCAAAAAGATATTTAACTAATTATTAATTGAAAATTAATAAATTAATCTGTATAAAATTAAAAAACACATAATACACATTGAATTAATTAATATTTCTACATTAATTAAATATTAGGCTTCTAAAAAATTATTAGTGATTTTTTTTTTTTTTTCTTTACGGAGAATTAAGCGTTTAAATCTTTACAAAAATGTAGCATTAAAGGCCTGCTCCCAAACTTTCATTATCCATCTGAGTTTATGAACAAGTTCATACGGTCTATATCAGGGTGCGAAATTTCAGCTTGCCAGCTCGCCAATGGCGAGTAAAAATTTAATCTATTTATATACAGAATTCTTACACGATTCAGTGATAGAAAGCATTCTTTTTATAGATTTAAATATGACAAAACTTTGCCATCTTATAACCTCATATTTAACCTCTCTTTTTACTCTTGGAATGCCGAGTCTGTATGTACGCTGCCCGACGATAGCCCTAGCCCGAGAAGGAAAATTGCTTAGTACATGCCTAAAAATTTTAATCTCTTCGGCAGTTTCGTTTCTCCTACCGTTATTTCTCTAACCAGAGTAAGAATAGACAAGCAGATACACTATTTTTCTGTTACCCACTATCCAAGATAAGAGAAGTGAGAAAGTTTGCCTATGTGATATTGGCACATAAAAATGAGCCCGAACCCTTTTAAAGTTACTGCCTATGTTTATTAATGATTAAAAAACAGTTCATATTTTCCAGTGTTTCACTGAAACCTTAATGATTGGTGCTTCTAATGATTTGTAAGCAACGATTTTATCGAAAAAGTTATTCCAAAATGGCTATTTCAAATGACAATAAAGGACAAGTTATACAAATCGACATTCCGTTACAAAGATAAAATGGACGAAAAGACATTTCTCATGTAAAAAGTTAAATAAATAAATATATTAGGTAAATAAAGAAGCTTAATCTTTCATAATGAAAAGGTTTTCACGGGATATTTGTTTGACAAAGAATTTTTTTTCCTTCTTTTTTTCTTTATTGACTCTTTGCATTTACGTTTTTATTTTAGGTATTTTAATCTTTTTCAAATTTTTAATACAATACATTAATGATTTTTAATAATAGATGATTATGAGACATGACGATATACGACACACTTTTAATATACTTAATTTTAGGCATATTTGTAAAAGGATTTCAAATAGTTAGGAAAAATAACAAGCCCAAAATGTGAAAAAAAGAAAAAACATGAGCATGACAACTCTATTTGTGGCTAGTAAAACATTTTTTTCGGGAAGTGTAATCTGAGTTGAAATTTCGGGCCCTGGTTAAAATTTTTTGCTTGAATCTTCCACCGCTAATTTTAAATAACAATTTTGCCCTACTAAGCCCATAAATTAAAAAATCTAATTGCTAGTAAATAGTAGAGAAAGACTTCGGGGCAAATTGTGGCCCATATGAAACCAATATGAAGAGCTTTGCAATGTGATGTATCCGTCAACACATCTAAATTAGAAATTTCATCTTTACTCGGTACTCTAATGCAACTCTTGAACATGAGAACTAATCCAAGATTTCAGTAGAAGATATTTCAGTTGAACTTAGGAAGTTTTCATCAATCTTAACACAATGAAGGAAGTCCTTGTCAAATTGTTCAAACTTCAAAGATGGAACATTTTTTCTTCAGAATCTTATTCGGACTTAATGCTAAGAAGCATTTTGTGACTATGTCATTGTACTCTCCCAAAACATTTTTATGCATAGTGTAACCATGTTTCCTACACCTAGCAGTGAGGATGATTCTAAAGGCCTGGTGGGCTGGCAAATTGACTGACAGTTTAGGATTTGGTAAGCACCCAAACATTTGGTGTTCCCTATTGTTTATTTTCAGTAAACGACAAGGTTTATCACCCCTATTTTAACACTAAACTCGTCGACTCTGCATTTGTACAGAGGATCCCATGGTCATAAAAAATGCAGTCAAAGAATAATGCATTGAATACAAGAAACTGACAGATTTTGCTGCAGTGGTTACAGAAAATGATGCAGATTAATCACAGACATCGATTTCTGATAGATTTTTTTGGCTAATTCTTTTCTATTAATAGCATTTAAAGCTCTGATTCCCGATTAAGTGGTTGAATTAGGCAGAAAAAAATAGTTTTGTGTGTTACAACATTAAATATGCAACCTACTATGCAACGCAATTGTTCTAAACCAGAATAATTTTTTCAGTTAGCATTTTGTTTCATTTCATGAAAAAATCAGAGGACTGCAGATATCACTCATGTTTTCTTATTATTATGTTAATCCACAGGCAAATTCACTCCTTTAAAGCACCGATGTTTCTTTCTTCCTTAAAAAACTAAAGGTATTTTATTAACAGCTATGTCATATTGCACGTCAGAAGATCAGTTATTACATTGTCTAATTTTCTCGCACCCAACAATGTTTTTGACATTGAACACATCAGCATGTTTTGTTAAAATAAAAAAAGAAAAAAAAAAAGAAAAAACAGTGCACGTTAACCAACATATAAGATCTGAGCTGCATCATTCTTTCAACAAATCTGACTGAACATCCGTTTTGTCAGAGTAGCGTTAAAACCCACATCTTGCTTTGCTCTATGAAGTTTGCACAAAAAATAATTTTTTTATACTTTGACTTCGAATGCTTTGGGATGGATGCAGCTGTAATAGTCACACATCTTCTAGTTTATCAACCAGCCATCCATAGTAATAAAATCTATAGTTGTAAAGTTTTTGACCCTCATCATTCATACGAACTTTTTAGTTTTTATGCACAAAACCGCACGAGAGTTGGGAATTTTCTGTAACTTGTCATTTTTTAACAAATATAGAAGTGCTGCCTTGAAGGTCTGCTTTTTCTACTTGATTCTACTTTATATTTTCATTTTTTATAACGTGTACAGCAATATTATCTTTAAGAAAACTTCATAATTTTTTTTTTTTGAAAAATCAAATTTTCGATGCTGCTTCTTTTGGTTACATTTGAGGAAAATCATAATTTGACAAAATTTCAGGCCTTTTTCTTCAAGTTTAATTATTTACTAGCAGAATATTGTTTTTTAATTATTTCAATGTAAGAACTAGAAACTCTTTTAATAGTTAATGAGAAAAACTGTGATCGCCAATCAAAGCACATTTGTAACTTACTATTGCACTAAAATTATTCCATGCACAAAAATTATTCGCACAAAAATTTCCATGAATTTGTTGCTAGGAAACCTGACAGAACATGTTTGTTTTATTACTATGCTGCAGAACGTAAAATTTTCCTTAAGAAAGATAATTTAATGACTTGCTGTATTTTCTTAAAAAAAGAAAAAAAAAAAAAAAATCAAATGAAATTCAAAGTTTGTTTTCTAGCTTTTCATAAATATACATTTTTGCTTCTGTTGAAAGTTTTATGAGTTTATTAACCGGTGATGTTGATTTTATTAAATCGCGGTTTTAAAAGTAGTTTGCCTTGATTTGATTCTGGCCCTGAAAATTTGATCAGATTAAGCAGCAAGCACTGTATATAATCAGGGGTAGAAATTAAGAAAACAAAGCTACTGGTTTACAAGTTCAGCAATTTCCATATTTCACTGGTCCGTACATACTCTGACTAGTCCTTTCTTTCATTCTGTTATATTTTTAAAAATATTTAAAAATTTGTAAACTATTTGCTTCACTAAGACTTTGTTTATAAATTTACAAGTCAAGTACAACAAACTTTTGTAAATTAATTAAAAAATACAAATGAAGTCATTTATGTATAAACAATTTATGCTTTAATAAACACGTTTAATGTCATGTACATTAACTATTAAGAATTAAAGGTAAAAAGTTATAAGAATGAAATTAAATGAAAATTACAGAGAATAGGTGATATTAACAATTATAGAGTATACTTCTATTGTTATAATATAATGTTCTATGACAGATTTACAGGCAATTTTAGAGAAAAGTAAAAAATACAAAAAAATTGAAAAGCGTCAGTGGTCTGGTAGACCACTAGAATTCCTAATTTGATGGGTCTGTTACCATTTATTTTTATTATCCCAGACCAAGAGAACACTGTTAATTTCGAGCCTTGTATATTGAATAGAAACCCTTTCAAACATATCACAGGAAGAAATGAAAAATGTAAAATATCACTGGAAATAAATTTTTGATCCAATATTATTTTGGTATCATTATTTAATAAGTTCCTTTTGTGAAATTAAAACATTAAACAAAATTCAGGAAAAACAATGAAATCAATAAAATAATCAGTACTCTTCAGGGGCAATAGTCTAATTATTGTATTACAATATAAGGATAAATTTTATTTATTCTATAACTTATATAAAAGTAAAATTGTTCAATACTTCTCACTCATATGTCTTTTGATTCCCCCCCCCTCCCCCATTTCCCACACTAACAATCAGTCATCAAACTGGTGATTGTTTACAGGATTACCCAAAGTATTTGGATGCATTGGGACTATATTTCGAAATTGCTGGAAGTGTATTTAATTTTGTATTAAGTTTTATTCATATAAAAATAAATTTAAGTGCACAGTGTGAAGTGTATATAGTTTATAGACAAACACAGGGCTACCTAAAATTAAGTTAAACATTCTTTTCTATTAGATGTAATTGATGGAAGTACTTTTTGCTACA
The DNA here is from genome assembly GCA_963930645.1 of Salticus scenicus. Lineage (NCBI taxonomy): Eukaryota > Metazoa > Arthropoda > Arachnida > Araneae > Salticidae > Salticus > Salticus scenicus. The sequence goes on along the minus strand of OZ005656.1, from coordinate 141,050,623 downwards.
TTTTACTATGTTGATGAACACTGCTCAGGAACGATAATTAATTTATTTTACCCATATTATAAACAAAGTATTTTTTTTTAGTTCTATTTTCAACTGTGGCTTTTCTTTTTGTTTAATATCATGTTTTGAAGCGCACTGAATCTGAAAAACCAATTTTTAGCGGTTGATGTGTATCTGTTATCAGTATAACTTCAAAATAAATAACTGCAGGAAATTCAAATTTGGTATTTTGAAGTTTGTATTAGGTTGCTACTTTTAAAATTTGATTAGAATTGGTAAGTTTGAATGCAAATTAATAACAGACTTATATAATATATATATATATATATATATATATAGAGAGAGAGAGAGAACGAGTAGGCATTATAATTGAATGGGGGGATTAAGAGGCCTTTAGCCCTCACAATATTAATTGTGAGGGGGGCTGAATTTATAATTTTACCAACAGTTTTTTATTATTTATTATTTTTTTTTAATTAATGTTTTAATGACAGTACCTGAAAAAATTTACAAAATTTGATGAAAATTCACCTTTGGAGAGTCGTTTTATGATACAAAAACTTAATTAGAGGTGAACTGAGAGTATATACTCTGTATATACTTGGTACTCGGCCAAATTTGGGCTAAGTATTTGGCCAATACAGAGTAGTACTGAGAATTTCATTATTTTTATGCATTATTGAAAGAAATGTGTTAATGTGAGATATTTATTTTATAAACAAACAAAAAAATTATGAATATATAAATACAGAGTCATTATAATTAAAATTTTTGGTACAACAACACTCTGCAGTTAAAACGGGCAAGTAGATTGCCACCAAACTTGGTATAAAGAAAGTTAAGGATATAAACTTGTACATTTCAGGTATAAGAATTTAATTATAACTATCCTGTATAAATATGCAATATTTAATAAAAATCTATTACATAAAATTGTATCGACAAATCAGACAAAAATGAAATATTTAAGAAGAAAAAACCTTTATGTATTTATTAACACAAAATTTTAGTTATAATTTTGCGCAATTATAAAAATAAGAAAAGAATAATTTTGATTAAAATATATATATATATTCTAAAATACCATTCAAGCACCCCCTCAATGTTCAAGGAAAATCGGGATATATTAGGAAGGTGTGGCTAAACGGTGCATATACAAAAATACAGAAATTAATATACATTTGCGGTATAAAAAAAGGATTAATAACAAAGCATATACAGTCAAACCTCGTTAACATGAATTACTTTCAACATAAACTGTTTCCACAAACCTCATCAAAATGAAGATTAGTTTATACAGTTGAACCTCGTTAATGTGAATCTCAAGCAGTGGCATCACCAGAAAAAATTTCAGGAGAAAAGGGGGGGGGGGCACAACCTGAAAAAAAAAAAAAAAAATTCAGCACTAATGCAATGTAAAACAACCAACCAATTTACTTTCTTTCCTTTTTCTTTTTAGAATATAAGAATTAAACAAACAATAAACTACTAACATTTAACTTGAAGCATAATTTTGAACTCTCGAAATCCACAACTCACATAAATGGTTAAAAAATATTATTAATCCATTTTTTAAAATTTTAAATTTTCAACTTAATACAATTACTAATAACATTTTAAATTCTTTTTAAAATAATTTACCAATGTGTGACAGTGAAAATTTATCTTATTTTTTAATTTAAAAAATATTTATATGATTTTTAGATGAATTAGTAATGTTCATTCAGTTTTCGAGTTTCGGGTATAAAGAAAGCGGGTTCGGGTCGGGTACGGGTCGCAAAAAAATCTTTATTGCGGGTTCGGGTTGGTTTTCAGGATTATGAAAAAAATTTGTCGGGTTTCGGTTATTGAAAAAATTTTTGTCGTCGAGTTTCAGGTTGATTTAAAATTCGTCTGTCGGGACCCGACCCGTGCGCAGTTGTAACCAAAGCGAGTCACCTACAGACGTCGAAAAATGAAAACACCTCATAAAAGGTAGAAGTAAAGTAACAGAAGTGCTGACACAACACCTAGGATTTTCGGAGTTTAAGCCTGATCATGGTGTGTATCCACACCGAAAAATTTAGCAAGAATTTCCAAGTAGGCCGTTTTCTTGAATTTATATTATTGTGAATAAATTTTAAATTTCATGAAAAATGCTCAGTGTTCCAAGGATGCATAATAAATAAATATGTCGAGCTGATGGATGTTTACAAACTTAATTTCCTTGTTTTTGATAATTTTATATGAAATTTGGGTAAAATGCAATCACTATAACATATTGATAACAAAAAAATAAAAATAAATAAGTAAAGTAACAGTGATAAAAGTTCATGCATGAAAATTTCATGTAAATTTATCAAAAAATAAGAAAATTAAGTTTTAAAACATCCATCAGCTTAACTTACTTTTATATATCCTCGGAGCGTCATTTTTATCAGAATCATCACTAACTTTTTCATAAAGTCTTATACAATAAATCTTACCTGCTCAATAATAAAGTTAATGTTATACAATTTATTCATAAAATTAATTTAGTAAACAACAGAGTGATTTCAAAAAATATTTTCGCAGCTTCAATCTATTTATCTAGCAGGCTTCGCTGGTCACTACATTTAAATGAATTTTAAAAAGAATCAATATTTTTATACCGTTCTACAAATTAAAACTAAAAAGAAAATATATTGAAATTGCTTAAAAACTTCGTTTCGGGTCCTCGCTGACTTTGGCAGTGACTTCTTCACCACAACGTCTTGGTACTGGATAATTTAATTTCATTTATAGAAATGTCAATAATACATGAAAAACTGCATTAGTCATTTTCTTTTTGATAATAAACAGAACGAAAAGTGCAGGGGATATTTTATATGGAGGTAATTTGTATAATTAGACAAATTTAATAATATGCTTTACCTTTTTTTCCCACTCGCATCCAGTGACAGAAAATTTTGTAGCTGTCTGCGATAGGCTTTTAAAATTTCGTAATCTGTATCAAAAAGCCTGAAAGCTGAAAGCGGCAATCTGGGGGGGGGGGGGGGGTGTTAACAACAGTGGTGATCTCGTGCAACAATACACAATACAATTTTACTACAGAACAATATAGTATAAACAATTACAAAATAATAAGTTTAACTCATTCAATTAAATATTTCATAGCAATGTTTGACAAAACACAATATAAATAATTATAAATAACAAAAGTATTAGTTTTAGTTTTGATACAGAAATTTTTATAAGTGAATTTTGAAGTGGAGGAGAAGTTTTGGAGCAGTTTTAAATGAAATTAGCACTTTCCTACATTCCCGTAGAATCTCAGTAACAGGTAACAGGAGAAAAGAATACATGCATAACACTGCCTATCAAGGGAGATCTAGGCTCCTAGGTCGTCCTTGTTAAGCACTGTTTTGTGTGTTCCTACCAAGGCACTATAGGGGGCTCTAGAGTTCCTACCAGAGAGCGTCTAAGACGTCATACATCAGTAGCGCATTGTCGCGGTCGAAAAATGTCTAAATTGTAGACATTTTTTTATGACTACAGACAAAAACTGTTTTAAAGTTGTGGGCAATTTTTTTTAGTAGTACAGACAAAGAGTGTCTGAAAGTTAGGGACTATTTTTTTTATTAGAGTAGACAAAAACTGTCTGTAAGCCGTTTTTCTGTGTCCGTGACTATGTTGCCATGTCGCAGCATTTCTGCCACTGGGCACTCGCATTACAAAACTATTTAAAATAAAATTGAGAAAAATTATGTTAAAAACATTGAAAGAGCTTGGACCTTTTGGTGGAATTTGAAATTTGGCACTGAAGTAGCTCAGACGTTTCTCACCAAAATGTTTACTTATGAATTTGCGATACCCATATCAACTCATCGTCGAAATGACAAACTATTAAATTATAACTAATATTTATTTTCATATTTTAATTAATTAAAAGAAAACTTTGCAACGTAATATATTTAATAACTTGATGCATATAATGTCTACACAAAAAATGAACAATTTTTAGAGCTCTTTTAAAAAGTATAACATCTATGCAGATATCTTTTTAAAAAATTCCTCAGTTTTTACTAAAAAGAATGGTCAACTTTCACCACGTAGTTAAATCTAGACCAATCAAAAATAGGAGTGGTCCACCCAGATGTCTTCCTGACAAACTTTTTGCTCTATTTATATAGATTGTTATACAAGGTCTGAGATATACTAATGTATTATATAACTCTGAGAAAAAATGTAAAAATTGTAAAATAAAATAGCATGAAATTTTTCAAATGAAGAAAGTTAGTATAAAAAAAAAGACAAACTTACCAGAATTATGCCAATGTCATGCCTTGTTTTTGAAATGAAGTTTACTTCACAGCATCTACAATTTGGGGAGAAAAAAAATGTGATAAACAAGTATGAAAGCTCCTGGTGCATTTTTAAAAGACTTAAAATTTTACTCCCAACATTAAAAAGTTTATTTACGACTAGCAAATAGATTGCTGTAATTCCTCTTTGGCTTAAAATTTTACAATATTGCGATGCGATAACAATAAACAATTTTAAGCTTATTCCCGAGTAGCCTGTTTTGACACTGATCAAACACTTTATATATATCTAATGTATATAAAATTGAAAACCCACTTCATAATATATAGTGCATTTTTGACAAATTCTCTCATTATCATATTAATGTTTTCTATACCATCATCTGTTATCAAGGTTTCAATATGATGAACATTGTCAAACTCAAATTTAATTGAGAAAGTATAAATGGATAGTTTATGTTCATCCATTTAAATGAACAATCTTATTTTCATACTTAATTCTTATTTATCACTGTAATTCAAAATACAATATTTTCTGATGTTTTTCTTATTTTAAATTTTATAATTGAACATTGTTTATTGTATTCGCTGCAAAATATTCAATGCAGACATGAATAACTCACAACATTTATAAAAGGTAACGATACCTACAATCATTACATTTACTTCTTCTGCAAACGAGTTAAAATAGTAGGTATAAATAACTCGCAATTTCTTTCTCCTAAGATTTTGGCTTTTATTGTTTAAGAAATATGAAAAATACGTTTCTCATAGAATTAAAATACAACACTGGCTTGGAATAGTCTAGTAACTAAGACTAACACTATGAATATTTTACCTTCTACTATATTATTTAAACTTAGCACCGGAGGATATCACAAAGTTTATTATTATTATCAATCAAGAATATATTATCAATTATATTCTCGAATTTATATTAAAATAAGTGAGTACTTTGACTTTTTAAAAATCAAAATGCATTTATGATACAGATTAAGCCTAAACGTGCGAATCATAAAAAAAACAAATTTCCGAAGAAACATTCTTAACTGAAGTAAGTATGAAACACCAGATACGTTTATAATTTTCTAAAAAGTCAATACTATATTCTCTTTTAAATTTTTGAGAAGTATAAGAGCATGTAATAAAGAAGAAAATTCCTTACCTAAATCAATTAGCAAAATATATGAAAATATCCATAACAGGATCTACGAGAGCTTCGGTTCGGTTACCCCGGCTTGTAAACAAACAATGTGGTTCAGTTAGCGGTTACGGCTAGCAAACCAAAGCAATGCCAATGATATTTATTCGATAACTTTTCGATACTTCAAAAAGGGATGTCAAAAAATTAACATGTTTCTGATATCAGATCTATATCATATTTTGGACAGGTTAGTGTGATGTCATAAATATGTCGTGTTTTAGTTATCGTTTCGATAACAAATATTTATACAGAAATTGCACGTCATAAAGTCGGTAGGTTTTCGATATTTTAAAGACATCATTAGATGATATAACTTTATTTTATCGTGAAAAGGTACCTAAATGTTACGCGAAAATCGATATATCTGACAAGTCTGACATATCTGACATCATTTTGTTATGTTTCCGACACGACTGTGTTTGCTGGGTAAGTCATTTTTTTCAGTTCTTGAAAAAACGCGATTTAGTTATGTAGGATTTATTATTGAATTTAAGGAAAAGATAATTTTTCCCAGTAATCTATGGATGAAAATAACACTAAATTACATGTTTAAAAAAATCCTCACAGTATAGTTATTTAGAAAGAAAAAAAGAAATAAATGACTTAACCCCTTTTGGAACAAAACTATGACTTACTCCCTTTTGGCACAAACAAATAACGAAATGAAATGACTTACTTCCATTTGAAAGTAATCCGAGTATTTTTTTTTCCATGTAAATGCAGCATAAATTTTAGCTATACAATTTTGGAAGGCAGTTAGTTACTACAAATCTTCATTTACAAATTCTATTTCTCCATCTTTATCATTATTTTCACGTATGTCAGCGTTAGCAGTATCATTGCAAGATTATGCATAAAAATAAAAACATTCGTGCAATTTGTTAATTCCCAAAGCATAAAGTAATTTTTAAACATCTGTTTTTCTTTGCCTTTTTCATATTGTTTTTAGTTTTTGTTTCAGAAGGGGTGCATGGGAGATTTTTTCCCCCTGGTTTCAGGATCTTTTGACGACAGCACAATACGTTGTCTTGATTCCCTTATCTCGCTTCGTAATTTCCAGTACTTTTGCCTCAGAAATGAAGAAACCTTGTTTGCTTTTCAGACGACTATGCGCAAATTTTTTCCAATCTAAATTATTCCACTGCTTCTTATACTCGAAAAGATTTCCGACCTTAGAGAAATGTTCAAAATATTCATTAGAGAGTAAAATTGTATCCACTTTCTTTAAACTAGTCTCCACTTGGCCAAATCTTCGATCTGCTGTTAAGTAGGCGTGACCACGCACTGGCAAATAGTATGTGAAGGTGAGGTTCTTTTGAGCAGCCAACTGCTGAAAGCATTCCTAACGTGGTATAATTTTTATTTGTGTGGTAATTCCTGATTTTGCATCAGGTCAAAACATATTACAATTTCATCTTTTCCTAAAAGCTTTTTCCCTAAATTGAATAAAATTTTTTGCTCCGGTGTTTATGAATCAAAAGTTCGGTTAACAGGGTCTTTTCTTTTTTCTGTACATTTTTCTGAATTCATTTGTATTTTTTTCCTAATACAGAAGGAACAAATGTATTTTTTCGGGGTTTCAAAACCAAGATTAAAATCTTTTACAAACAAATTATAATAAAGTTTATAAGTACATTCCTCTTTATATTTTTCTATGGAAAAAAAAATCTATCTCAATGTGACAATCTACAACAACATTCTTTTCCTTACTTTTGACTTTTCACCCAATGCCAGACAAACCACGTGATCTCAAGGCATGCTACAATTGGTTAAACTTGACTTAATTCCTTTTGGCATAAAACTTACTTGTGACTTAATTCTTTTTGGAAAAAAACACGGATTTCACTTTCTGTTTTCATTAAGACTAACCTTCGTTTGAAACTTCTACTTATTAAAAATATATTGTTAGACGTGTGCTGCGACCTTTTGCATCCAAAAGTCAATTTTTAAAATTTTTGACCTAACGCCTTTTGGAAACTCTTCAAATTATCTTTAAGAGTTTAAAATACAGTTTCGAATTATTTTATTTTTTAATACTTACTATTAAACTAAAGTTTCTTTGCAACAATTTATTCATCTTTGTATAAACACTTTGAAATTTGCAATTATGTTTTTCAAAAAATATTCATTTACATATAGACATGCAATTTAAAATTACCTTACATTAGAAACCTATTGTCCACCTAATCTACATATATCTCTCTGTCGTCACTTCTTTGCCTGGCAATCATACCCTTTTTACTTATATGGAGACTCATTGGTCAATGTTATAAAAATCCTTCTGTTAGAAGTTTATGTTGTGATCACCGTCAATTTCTTGATGCCTTTAGGGATAATGAAAACAGCAAGTTTCTGAACATGGTTAATTAATGAAGGCAAATTAATTACCATGAATTTTTTGCCGGATGGAGAGAGATACGGTTGTGCCAAATAATATTCATGTTAAAAAATGTTACGGTAAATGACAAAATGAACGTCATTTTAAAACATTGACAATGGTTTTAACTGCAGCACCACTTTCGTAGTATTCTTCAGTTTTACAATTTCCTTCAGTTTTGCATGTTCCTAACTATTCATGGAGGATTGTTTGACATAGAATTTTCAAATGCTTAAGCCTCAAAGGAAAGCAAACGTGACATCGAGAGGCTGCAATTTTGCTACTGAATGAGGAGGCAACACGTCAGTACCACACCATTATCCCATGCAATGTCAATAGCAGACAAGTTACTATACGAGTAATACTCGTCAAATATCCAGACAATGGGATCGTTCTTCAAAGGATAAAAAAATGTCGAAATTAGTTCTCGACAGTTCTACTGTAATCCACATTTACTCATGCATAGCTCCGATGGATACTGGAAGCCTAACAACCTTTAGATCTTTCTGCATGTGATTCCTCGAAAATATTATGAGAGGAGGAAAAACATTTCTGTAGCTGACATGCATAACACTACAGTGACTAAGAATCCCCTTCCAACATATATGTTTTACTTTCGTTAAGTACGTTTATGCTTTTTATGTAAGTTTCACTTTAATTTTATTGCTACGATTTTTTGGGCCTTATATTCTTGATGCCAGTTTCGTCGACATAGTACACTTTCGTCGTGCCGAATTTTATTTATTTCATGTCAGACTTTTATATGGAGAAAAATAGTGTAACACATTCTAGGTGAACCCATCAATGTGAGCAAGCGATAATGAATGAGGTGATTAAACAGATAATTCCGAGTGTCGCTTCAAAAAACAGGGCACCACTTGTACCTTGCTGATTTTATCTCAGATGAGAATGTGTGTGGAAAAATGGTGAAGAAAGCTCGCTGGAATGCCATTCCTGTCAAATGTATTAGTAAATCCATAAAAAATTCTTCCCATTCCCTTACAGTATAAAACTAACTTACTCACCAGTTCAAGTGCAAAAACTGGTTTTCAGGAAATTGTTATTTCAACCAAGTCTTTTGCACTTTTATCTCCAACATTTTTATACAATCTTTCAATGTAGATCTGGAGAAACTGTAATGATTACTGACAGCTTTATAACTCACCCTTTTACTGCATTCAGTTTGAACAGCTATCTTCGTCTAGGACTTTTCCAATACCTCTCGTGAGCCCATCTACAAGAATCAAGACATACTTTTTTTTTTCTTTCAATAAAAATAAAGATATTTTTTTATTAATTAAAAAGAAAAAAAAATATTTTTTTTCTATAACTTACTTTCAATTCATAATTTCTTAGCACTATTTTTACTTAAAAATAATTGTTAAGAACAGGGAAAGAACACGGGCGCAGAATTCATACCACTATGAATGTAAGAAAATTTTCTACTTCCTAAATCAACGATATTTTAGGTGGATAAATTTCTTAAACATATACTGGTATGAATTCTGCTCCCATGTTCTGTTCCTGTAAGAAAGAAGCATTCCTAATTTCGTCCCCTGGAAAATAAAAGAGTGGAGAAATGATGAAATGGGACGAAACTAAGAAATGCAATGGGAACGAGATTGGGATCACGTTACTTTCCGACATGTTGGAGCTTCAGCTGTCTTACTTAATTAACCTCCCGAGGATTCATTATATGGTAGTATTAGCATCTTAACTACATTCAGTACATGCAATGTATAAGGAATAATGGCTTATTATACACTGAATAACGTTCTACAAAATGCATAGTAAGAAATTACATCTTTTAAAAACAGAAAATCCAACGTATGTAATATATGCGTTTGGCGAACGAAACTATCACTACTCACACGTTATACACCACGTTTCTTTTGCCTCACGTGACAGGTAGCGACGCTGAGACGGGAACATAGAAGTTAACGGGGGGAATTTAAGGCACTTTCCATAGCATTAGTTCGTACGTTAGTGCTGTAATTAAAATTACACATTTATATATATATATATATATATAAATGATTTTTCATTTAAGTATATAGCTATTTATGTATAAATATTTTTTGTGGTAGAATAATGGAAAGTAATTATTAATCTGTATGTAAAAATTTGGATAAAAAAAAAGTTTTTTGCTTTTAAATAAGAATAAGATAAATTTATAAGTGCTACTTGTAAAATTGAAGGAGAAGGGAAAGAAATGAGATAGGGATCTCTTAGACTAACTGGACTCTCTTAGACTCCGAAAAAAAACTCCAGGGTAGGGGAACTATAAGCCACCCACAGACATTCTCTCCAGCCCACGACTTTCGAAGAGCGTTTTCTAGAAGTGCTAGAACTGGTCCTTGGTCAACTACTTTTCGGCGAGACAGTGACGGATTCCCCCGGTGGTTCTCCAGATATACAAATCCTGCTTCTTCCCGCATCAGCTGCTTTTGATAGTATTTAATTATAAATACTAAAGACATGAGAGACCAGAGGAATTTGCCAAAACATCCATGATTCTTCTATGGGAATAATTTATCTGATGGAGTATATAGTGGCGATCCCTCTTCCTGGATCCAGATGTGACATCAAATCCCGGAATCTAAGTGCCTTCAAATTACGAAAATTAATTCCCTCTTTTGTTGCTTGTGTGTAATTATAAAGCTGAAGGATGTGGAGGATTCTTATAATCTAGGCTTGATTAACTGCTGTAATGCGCATGTGTGTGAGTCAAAATTTTATAGTCTAAAAAAAAAGAGAAAATATTTGATTGTGTAAACTATCCCCATTTTTTTCTATTATTCAATCATGTCTGAGTGCTACCTAAAGTGGTTTTGAATGAAATTAAACTTGAATTAAATAAAATATTAGTTTTGTATAAGAGACCAAAATATTTAATAAAATACATTATTAACGAAATTCTTTGTTTATCTGTTAATTAAGGAATTATTCATTTTGGAAAACTTATTTTAATTAGAAATTATCTCCTGAATAAATAGATAAATTTTATGACCAAATAAAAATATTTAAAGAACTTGGGTGTAATTTCGATGTAGAGAACGCAATGTACGATACAGTGTGGAGAATGTCTTAAATTAACAATTTATCTCCAAGAGTTAGCTAGTAATTAGACTGTGTATGTCAATAAGAAATAAACACACAAACATACACACTATATATATATATATATATATATACAGCATGTGATTATTTCTTGTTAAAATCTAAAAGAAGATTACGACATGGTTTTTAATATTAGCTTCTTCAAAATAAAATTTAAGCTTTTTAACTCTATAAAAATGTAATCAAAATAAAAGAAAACAATACATCTTTTTCACATTGTCTTGACACTAGAAATTCAAATATAAAATCCAAAACATGATATTATCATTGAAATAATCTATATGATGTGCGTTTTAATAAATAGAAGATCCCCAACCAAAATTCCTAGTTTATTTTCTAAAAGTACACATTAAACCCATTGAGTGATAATAAGTGCATAATACTGCCTGAATTAATAAAGAAATTACGAATATAACACTTTTTCCCCTTACTGTACACATAAAATATTTCTTACTTCTAAATCCAATAAATAAGAAATTCTATTTTTTTTTTCTTTTTTAAATCTAAATTTAGATTGTTTTAAGAGTTTAAAATACAGTTTCAAATGATTTTATTTCTTAATATTTAATATTAAACTCAAGTTTCTTTGCAACAATTTATTCATCTTTGTATAAACTTTTGAAATTTGCAATTATGTTATTCAAAAAATTTCATTCACATATAGACAAGCAATTTAAAATTACCTTATAGTAGAAATCTATATATAAAAATCAGTATTCTAAATATGCATAAAGAGTTTGAAAGCTGAATATTGTTTAATAATATGTAAACTTATAGATATATTCCAAATTATTTCCACTTAATTCCAACATATTTTCAAACATTTTAATTAACCTATGTAAAACTTGTTTCTAACGATAGATAATTTGTTTAAAAGTAAAGTTTAAGTTAGAAAATAACATATTTTATGAAAGTTATTTACGAACTGTATTTGATAAAAATATTTTAAATTTGTAAATTATTCAATCCAGTCTTTTAAAATTAAATCCTATTAAATAAAATACTGTGTTAAAAAGTATAAGAACTTTCTCAAAATTGGTGAAGCGTCATCTTATGAATTTTAATAGGCAATACTGGGAAGATTTACTTATAAAGAACTGGTTTTAAATTTTATTCAGAACATTTTAAAAACTTTGATTATATTAAGATAAATGTAATGTGAAGTATATTATAGATGTGATAGTATTGTTTTATTAATGGATGCAGAAAGCAATAATTAGAAATTATATATATATATATATATACCGCCTTTCTCGAGAATGAATGTGACAATTTTCTAAATGACTTAACTAGATTTTCGAGCTGTGCGCATAAGGCACGCCAATAAACTGAATAGACGAAATTATCCGGAATTTATAGAGTACACATTTCTAGATGGTGAAACAATATTCTGAATCATTTATTTTGCGAGAAATTCTCGCTTGGTTTTCTAGAATTGGGTAATAAACCAAGATTATAGTTGCAGAAACTCGCCTCTTGTAGTTTCTTTTATTTGCAGAGGTTTTTAAATAAATTTGCCCTCGAGAATATACACAAACGCTCTAGAATTCTAATAGGGGCTTCAAGAACTCGCTTTCCAAGGGGACTTGAATTTATAAGGATGGCATGGAACTATTTTTTCTAGAGCCACAATTTAGATTCTAGATGTCAGTTACAGAATATTTTCTCAGTGCTGTAATTAATGGGGGATTACAGGTCCCTCGATATATATATATATATATATATATATATATATATATATTCAATTTTGACGAAATTATAACTTACTAAAGGAATCCTTGTTATTGAATGGTTTAGTACTGCATATAGCGTTATTACATGTATATATAACTTTCGTGAGTTTCTTGGAAACTGCTCTTGTGATTCTTATAAAAATATAGGATTAAATGCTCTTGAGGTTAAAACTCGATCTATCTTACCGACATCTTCATTAATTGAAACGTATCTTTCTCTTAAAATACGTATTGTGTCGTGGAAAAATATAGCAAAAAACAGTTCGACATTTTTTTGTAAAATATCAAGATAAAGTATTTTGGAGCTTGAATGGTTTGCAAGTTTGAAATTTAGCAAAATGTATCCTATGAACCACTAATTAAGACGAAAGTTGGGAATCGTCCGATATCATAAATATTAAACTAGTAAAAAGCGATGTCTAAAAATTCGAGCTTCTTAACATATATATATATATGTCAGCGAAATAACACTGATTCATTGAATCATCTCTTAATGTGGAATGCAAATCGCTTAGAACAGGACATTTGGATAAAAGATATACTTTCATAACGTAGGGATTATTAAGAAAGGTTTTAACGAAATTTATTGTTTAAAGTGGTTGAAATATGTGTCAATAAACCCCTGGAGCTTTTAAAAGAATATTTTCATTAGTTCCCAAATGATGCTTGGAAATTCGTAAAATGTCTACTCGTAAGCCCTTAATAAGGTAAAAGATGATTATTATTTTTTTTTCCGAAATTCTTTCTTTTAGCCGTCAAAAGACACGTTATTTGGTTACGTTATTCTTGGAAATGTGTGTAGAAAAGAAGATTAGTATACTCCACATACTTTTCTGAATGTTAAGAGTAATAATTACGAGGATTTAGAAACTAATGATCCGTATTTATATAGAAGCTGAATATCACTGATTCCTTTTATTAAAGTATAAATGCCATGTCCAAACCGGTAAAGCTAAAATCATAGCATTTCTGCAGCAGTTTCGTTTGATGACGGAGAGACTCTATAAGGAATGATTTAATATAATTTATTATTAAAGTATAAAATTTATCAATTAAAACTTTAAAAGGAAATAGGTAATTTTGAACAACGTATCTCTGTCGTGAGTTCCAATAGAAGCTCGAAATTTAGTGAAATATAAACCTTCAAACCCTAAATAAGGTAAAATATTAGAATCTTTCGAAATTTAATCCTTAGAGGAGTAGAGGGGAATGTCAGTTTTTACCTTTTTTTTTTTTTTTTTTTTTTTTTTTTCTTTTTTCAGCGTTGTGCTTCTGTATAAGTTTCCAGTAGAAGCTTGAAACTTATAGAGGAGTATCCTTTTCCACACTAATCAGCTAAAATATAAACATCTTCCGGAATTCTGTTCCTAAAGTGGAGAAGGGGGTGCTTCTGGGTGCTGTTCTAAATTCTTTATTTTTCATTAGATTTTAATCTAGTTTGTTTTTCAGACAAGTTCTTACAAATTAATTAAATTTATATTTTTTGCATTCAATATTCTTTAGTATTTGTCCTGCGATAAGAAAAGGTATAACTTAAAATATATATATATGTGTGTATCCTGTACATTTTAAAGTGAAAAAATGTTTTTTTTTTTTTTTTAATTTTTTTTTTTTTTTTTTTTAATTTTGTGTTTTAAATATTTAAAGCTATTTCTTAAATTTTAGAAACAATTTGTAAGTAGAAAACAATGTAGATATTTCTACTGGAATAATATCATGGGTTTAAAGAAAAAAACAATAACATGCCGCATTCATTGCTGCATTCGCAATGGAAACCGATGTTAGGATGCATCATTAACCTTTTATCATTTTTTAAGATAATGTGAAAAGTGCTTATGATTACGGTCTGTTCGTAAGCTTGTCTATTTTTTTTTTTTTTCCATCTGATTTCTCACGTTCTAACTTTCATAAATATTTTTAGAATGTCTTAAAACTATTATATGTATATATGTGTTTCATTTAAGTTCTTTCTCACATATTCCTTACAGAAAATAATCTAAATAATATTTCTGGATTGTGTACAAAAGAAAACAAAAGGAATTCCAATACGTTGCGTTCTACAAGGAAAAACATTAAAGCATGCAAACCTGTAAAAACATTTGTTCTGCTCAAGCTTAAATGAAATCAACATTTAATTTTTATATGGACAAAGAATGTTTTCTACAAAATATGGCAAAGTTAACATTAAATTAAAAAAGCCACTAAAATTATTTTAATAAATTAAAGCATACAAATTGCTGGGAATTTTTTTCCATTGCGTTATGTTTTTTTGACAGTTTACAACAACGATTAAGATTGATTTTTACGCCGGTTTGTCAATCTGCCCACCTGCCCCCTGTCTAATGACTAATGCACGTTAATATTCAGAATACGCATTATAACAGATGTATAGTATTCAAGTTTATTTCGCCAAGTTCATTATTCAAAACTGTATAAATTTCGACAATAGTATCTGAATGGAATCTCATAATACGTTTTAGATGGAATTCCGTCTTTGAGAGCAAATTTTCAAGCTTAATTCAATATATTTATGTTGCATATTGCATAATGTAATTAGTGTGCATTATTAAGTTACACAAAATCATTTTTCTGTACAATGAGAAAAAATTCTGTAATTGACAACTGGAATCTAGTTTGTGGCTCTAGTAAAAGTAGTTCCTTGTCATCCTTATAAATTCTACTCTCCTTTCAAAGCGAGTTCTAAAAACACCCATTAGAATTGTAGAGCGTTTGCCTATATTATAGAGGTCATATTTCTTTAAAAATCTCTGCAAATAAACGTGTATACAAGAGGCGAGTTTTAGCAACTATAATATTGGTTATGACCCATTTTTAGAAAATCAAGGGAGAATTTCTCGCAATGCAAAGAATTCAGGATATTTTGAATATTAAGAATATTGTTTCACCATCTAGAAATGTATACACTAGAAATTCTCGATCATTTCGTCTATTCAGCTTATGGGCGTACCTTATACGCATAGCTCGGAACTCTATATTTCTAGTTGAGGGATTTAGAAACTGACCATTTATTCGTCAATGGAAATTTTCAGCGTTGTGGGGAATCATTTTAGCACGCATGTCGTGTATACGCAAATTTAGGCGAAAATAATCATAACATATACCAAATAATTTGAGTTTTAGTATTTTTGCTATGTATCTTTCTGGCTATTAACTTTGAAAAAAAAAAAGTGAAATATAATCAAACCAGAAACAAATTATTGCGCTTTAAGATATGTTTAATTCTAAACTGCAGTTTAAGAGAAACGTTAAATATAAATTGACATTAATGAAAAAGAAAATCAGATATCCGTTATAAAACCAAAATAGATCCTTTTTTAAAATGAAACTATTTATTATATATTATGAGAGATATATTACGTATAGAATTATATTTCCCTTTGAGAATAACAGTGTGCCTTAATTTCTGCATGAATGTTGATGAAAAATGATTGCTAAAATTTTTCATACAATGTTATACGTCATCGATCACTATCTGCTTTGAAAAATACTGAAGATTGCAATGGAAGGTTTTCTAATGTAATTTTCTATTTCTATGATATTAATAGAAAGAAAAGCTGTTTTGCATTGTTAAAAATAATACATATTCATCATTTCCATGATTTCTTAAGATTCTTTTTTTTTCTAGATTAAATTAAAACATGATTTAAATGGTATGCATTGCTTCAGTTTTATAGTAAATTTTCATATTTAACTGTATGAAAAATATTAAGCCATTTTTTATGTATTTTTTGTTTAAATGTTCTTTAGTTATTGTACTCGCAACATAAATGTTAAAAAACGTGAATTCTCTTTTTTTCATGATTCATTTTATTATTTTTTACAATGTTAATAATAAAGATGTACAAATACACAAACACACACACGCACACACACACACACACACACACACACACACACACACACACATATATATATATATATATATTTCATGTACGCCCTTACATAACTGTTTAATACAAAAATAATTAAAATCAAGCTTAAGAAAAAAAAAAAAAAAAAAATCAAATATTTCTGGAAAAGTGAAGTATAAGTAAACTTTAAATATTAAAAATATTTCGAAAATAAAAGAAGCCCAGAAAAGTGTTTTGTAAATAGAAGGAAAGAAATATCATCTTCCATAACTATTTCTCGAGAACAGGAAATACTTTAAAGATTTTTAAATATGTTTTTAACACATACTTGAATATTATAATAAATCTTGTTTTGAAGGGAAAAAAAAAATCTCGGTATATGTGTCGGAATTTGTAAGCCATTTCTTTTCCTTTCATTTCTTTTTCTTTTTCATCTTTCTTTCTTTCTTTTTTTTCTTCTTAAATCTGCTTTCGTACAATTGTTATTTTGTTAAAACGAGATAAGACGCATTTTAAAGGAAAACTCTTTTTTTTTATGTTCATAAAAGTAAGAGAATGTCAATTTTCTTTTGATATGCAAATTTTAACAATGTTGAAAATATTCATTTGAGTAATAATTCATATAGTGTTTTGGATACCTAGACATTTTTTATATGAAGCAAAATATGAATTTTTGAATGTGCCCTACAAATATATTATATATATATATATATATATATATATTGTGGTATCGTGGAAAAAACAAACAGCTAAGTAAAATTAAAAATTCAAAGATTAGGAAGGAATGAAGAGCCATTTGGAAATTTTTCTAGTTTAATTAGGAGGAAAGTACAATAGTTACAATATGTACATTATGAAAAGCTTAATAGACATCATGCTTGATTAAAAATAAAAATTAATCGTCCATTTCAGGCTCCCTGCCTCTTCCAGATCTACAAGATCAAATTTGTATCCTCGCAAATCTAGAGGTAATCTCCCTCTTCTCTATCCTCGCCTGCCGGTCTCTTCATGGACTTGAGAGAGGAGTCAACCCCCCGATGCAATCAGGCCCCCATAGGTTCTCAGAGTTTCTAGACCACACTTAGGAAATTTCGCCGGACAGTCGCTTGACAGTTAGCGTGGCGCCATTCCGTCTGCCCTGATGAGAAAATCCTTAGTTTATTTTATTCTCATCGCCTCCTAACTTTCCCTCATGCTTATAGACATAGTTATTTAAACATATTACATCACCTGTTTTTGAAAGTTCATGCTATGTTTAGTCATTTTATCATTTTTATTAAATAACTTATTTAAATTAATTAATAGAATGTAAATTAAAACATACTTACTTCAGTTACTTATTTTTCAGTAGTTTAAACTTTATTTTATACTGTTAATTATCAATTACCGTTTTGTTTACATTAAAAACGACCTTTTCCATGCAACACCTTTCTTTATCAATTCTGGACTGTTTCAATTTTTCTAACGATGTTTTTCCCACTGGATGGCGACATCGTAGCTAAAGATCGATCGTCGTTATGTAAATCTTAATTGTTTCTTTTTACATCTGCCAGATGTTCGTTTGTGATTCGTCCGTTTGATCGATGACGATCTAAACGTCCTTATTTCTAGTATATAAATACCAGATCTGTTTAGTTCTGGGGGTATGTTGGTAATTGGCATGGATCTTGTTATCTGATATAGTAATGTAAAGTTTGACCAGCTGGTCCGGATCAAATTGATAATTTGTTGAGTTTATTTTTTAATTGTTAAGTTTCTAAATATATTTATTAAGTTTTATTAATGATTTAAAGTTGTATGAATTAACTGCTTTTAGTGGAAATGCTGAAAGTGATTGAATGTCTCTATATTAAAGAAATAAAAGAGATTTTAGTATCATATGAGACTTTCCTTCATTCAAGTAGCTATTAAACAAAACAATTCTTCTAGTATGGTTTTTTCTCAGTCACTCTTCTCCTGCATTACACTTCTGCTGATGTATCTAAATAAAATACTCACTACAAGAGGTTATGGGCTATATTTTCCATAACTAGAAGATGATTTTCAGCATGTATTTATGAAGTAAACTATATATAATTTCAAGTTACAGAACTTTTATTTCAAGAAATTAATTTACAGCTTTAGTAAGAGTTTATTTACAGTTGAAAATGTGCAGTTATGCATCTACTTTATTGAAATTAAGATTTATTTTGTCAAGTTTCTTTGATTTGTCAAGTTTTCTTCATTTAAATTTTAGTTTATGCAGTTGAACTTTATTGTTTTAACAGGTTTTCTTCATTTAAATTTGAATTTTTACAATTGAACTGAATTATAATATGTACTCAGTTAAATTCTTCATAATTTTTTTTCTGCAATTGAACTTTATTGATTTACAGAATTGATTTTTCCAACTGGATTTTTTTGTTAAAATAGACTTGAAGTATGGCAATATTTAATCTTCTAAAGTAAATTACCGCAATAACTGATGGGATCAAGTTTTTTTTTTCATGAAAGATACTTGTTAATTTAAATGAGTAAAAAGGTTGAAACGGATGAAAATTTAGAAGAGTCGGGGGGGCAAACAGAAAAGGAATTAAAGGATAGTTTTCAAGGTGTTTCTTTGTCAGTTCAAAGTGTTTTATTTTCCAACATGGCTACCAACCAGATTGAGAAGCTCAATTCAAGAAACTTTTCAACATGGATCTCTGATATGCGTTACTTGTTAATGGAGAGGGGTCTATGGGAGATAATTGATGAAGATCAGAAAATTCCAGAGGTGTCTTCAACTGTTACAGCTGAGAATGTTAAATTATTCACTTTACGTGCTAATCAAGTACTTTCTCTGATTTATCTCAATGTGGAGCCAGAATTTAAAAGAATCATTGATGACTGTAAGGAACCTACAGATGCTTGGAACAGACTTCGGAAAAATTTTCATCCTGATACTAGAGCTCACCATTTAACTTTATTTACAGAATTAATGGAAGCCAGGATTAGACATGGAGAGTCTATATATTTATTTGCCTCCCGACTTAAGAAAATTTACCTTGATTTAAAACAAATTGATGACAATTTTTCACAGAATTATTTATGCTATCAGTTTTTGAGATACTTGCCATCAGTTTATGATAATATTGTCCAGTTGTTGTTGAGTAAATCTGATGAAGATTTTCAATTTGAAAAAATTGTGGATAGTGTTATTGCTGAAGAAACTAGAATGAGGCTTCGGGATAAGGACAGTGTTAAAAGTGTAAATGTATCAAGTTTTTCTAAATCTAATATAAGACAGCCTACTAAAAACAGATTCAAGGATAGAAGATGT
The DNA here is from genome assembly GCA_963930645.1 of Salticus scenicus. NCBI lineage: Eukaryota > Metazoa > Arthropoda > Arachnida > Araneae > Salticidae > Salticus > Salticus scenicus. The sequence goes on along the minus strand of OZ005656.1, from coordinate 141,030,733 downwards.
TGGTCATGTGGAAAACTGGGTCACTTGAGGTCGAGATGTTATTCTAAGAAGAACTCTGTGTCTCCTCAACGTTTTTCTCCCTCGCGAAGAAATGATCGTCGCTCTAGGTTTAATAGTCCATCTTCAGCTTCAAGTGAATGTAGTACTGGTGCCACTTCTTCTAGTTCAGATGCTTCTCCTTTGCCGTCTTATAGAGAGTCCAGATCAGTTGGAAGGAATCCCCATGGTCGAGGACATTTCTCGAGTTCCAAAAAGGCTGCCAGATCACCGTCGGATAGTTCACGTAAGTTGAATTTATTTGTTTCCCATTCAAGTGTAAGCAATGTTGTAAAATCAAGCGATTGGCTATTTGACAGTGGGGCGAGCCATCATTTTTGTAACAATAGGACTTTATTTTCTAAATTTGAGACTTTAAATGACGAAATGTCCGTGGCTGTGAAGGATGTTTTATTCCCTATTCAGGGTAAAGGAGAAGTCAAGCTAAGATTTGGTCAAAGAGTCTTTACTTTATGTAATGTAATGTATTCAGATCAATTAAGTAGAAATCTTGTGTCTGGACCACAATTAGATTTGAAGGGTTTATTTTTTTATGGTAGTCAAGGCGAGGTGAAAATATACCGGGGGGATGAGTACCTGTTAGTGCTTATCTTAAAGATAGAACCTATAAACTTTATCCTAAAATCCCTGATTCCCGTAAAAAGTCTGTTAAATTTGAAGTATTGTCCGCTAATGCTAGAAGTCGAATGATGCATTGGCATCGCAGATTTGGTCATATTAGTCAATCTTTAGTAGCTCATACTAGTCGCAGACAAGGTGTACGGGGATTACCAGGCTTAAGGGAATCTGATTTCACTTGTGAATTTTGTAAGTTAGGAAAGTTTAGAAGTGTATCTCATAAACCTAGTAAAAATATCAGGTCAAATCATCCACTAGAGCTCCTGTATGCTGATGTTTGGGGACCGTGTAGAAATGAGGGACGAAATGGCGAAAAATACTTTCTCTCAATCATTAACAGGGAAGAGGTGCCGCTCACCACTCTAGGAGCAGTGTCGAGCGATTCCAGCTATGCTAGGCCCCTCTTCCGGAGTTTATTTAAACTCTAAAAAAAAAAAAAAAAAAAAAAAAAATTACAACAGCCGCTAGAGACAGGTCTCCCACACGACAAGGAGCGGCATGTTCTATGCTGGTGGAAAAGTGAAAAAAAAAAAAAAATTACAAAAGCCGCTAGAGACAGGTCTCCCACACGACAAGGAGCGGCATATTCTATGCTGGTGGAAAAGTGACAAGTGTCCTTAAGGCTTGTGAAAGTGACAAGCAAGTAGAGCAAGGCAGAGCAAGCAGAGCAAGTGGCTTAAAGCAAGAGCAAGTAGATGTGAGATTAATCTGTGAGATTAGTCATATTCATAAGGAATTCAAATATATTATTTAGTTTAGAAAGCAGGCTTTTTCTATTGAGGATATTAAACAGCCTCTCTCAATCATTGATGATTTCTCTCGCCGGGTTTCTGTATATCCTTTAAGTATGAAGTCTGAAGTTTTTGATGTGGTGAAAAACCATATTATTAAGGCTGAGACTTTCTTGGGAAGAAAGGTTAATTCCTTTAGGTCAGACAATGGTGGAGAATTTGTTAATCAATTTTTTGATAATTTTTTTAGTGAGAAAGGTATTCGTCATGAGTTTACAAACGTCTATACTCCCCAACAAAACGGTGTTGCAGAACGGTTCATGTCTACCGCAGCTGATGGTATTCGTACATTGTTAATTGAAAGTAACTTGGATCCTAGTTTTTGGCCTGAAGCTCTTAAATATTTTGTTTATACTTGGAATCGTGTTTGTCCCAAACTTTTGAAGAAAACCCCTTTTGAGTTATATGGTGGAAGAAAACCTTCTGTTCGACACTTAAGGCCTTTTGGTACGGTTACTTATGTTGGTGTGCCAAAGCAAAGGCGATTTAAACTTGAAGCAAAGGCCCGTAAGGGTTATTTAGTAGGTTACGCTTTCAAAACAAAGGGGTATAGAATTTGGATTCCAGAGACTAATGAAATTATTGAATCTGGTAATGTCAATTTTGATGAATCGTGTTGTGGTTTAGGTCGCAGTGGAGCTGCACTGGGCACCGATGATTATGCCCTTTTCTCTCCTAGTGTTGAGCAAAGTCTGGAGGACGTTGTTGAAGTTGTACCTGTGGCCATCCCAGGTCCTTCCAACAGTACCCCGGATTCTCAACCTAGTGGAGTGGGGAGTAAAGATTCAGTGTCTAGCAATAATCAGTCTACTATTACCCATCTTAAGGAAGTTAGTTGGACTAGGAAGCCTGTTGTTCGTCGTACTGGTAATCGTACTGACATTTATTTTTATGAATTAGGCAAAACCAAACGTCTTAGATCACTTCATGATGTTGAAAATTATTGTAGAGAAAATAAATTGATGTTTAATCCTGATTTATTTGATTTTAGTGGTTCAAATCCGTATTCTGGCATTATTCCGATTCCAAGTAATTCATCAGATTTTTCAGATAGTGACAATAGTGACAGTGAGAGTGATTCAGTTGTTTTGAGTTTAGTTCACCCTTCAGCATAACTAGATCGGGAAGAGACTCCCAGGACTTTTAAACAGGCATGTAATTCCAGGCAGAGTCAGGTTTGGTGGAGTGCAATGAAACAGGAAATGAAGGTTATGCAAGAACGTGGAGTTTGGCATTTGTCTGAACTACCTAATCACGTCACTCCTGTTGGTTGCCGGTGGGTTTACACAATAAAAAGGGATGAGTTTCGACAGATAGTTAGACATAAGGCTCGCCTTGTGGCCCAGGGATTTAAACAGGTTAAAGGTGAATCCTATGAAGAAACATTTAGTCCTGTTGTAAATTTTGGTGTTATCCGGTTCTTTTACTCCCTTCTTGTTTCATGTTGTGGGTGGTCGCATATTCAGTGTGACGTCACCTGTGCTTACCTGTATGCACCACTAAGTGAGGACGTGTATATGCTACAATCTCCTGGATTTGTTGAACCTGGTAAAGAGACTTTGTACTGCAAACTGGACCGGGCTCTGTATGGATTACATCAAAGTGGGAGAGAATGGTTTTTTGAAATACATCATGTTTTAATTAAGATTGGATTTAGAAAGTTATCATCTTGTAATTGTGTTTATCTTTATGGGACAGATGTTGTACTTCTTCTTTATGTTGATGATATCGTAATTTTTGGAAAACATAAGAAATTTATTGATAAAGTTTTAGTTTTATTAAAGTCAAATTTTGATATAAAAGAATTGGGGAGAACGAGAAAATTATTAGGGGTTGAGTTTGAGGATACTCCATCTGGAGTAGTAATTCACCAATCCAATTACATTAATGATGTTTGTGAAAGATTTTCTAAGTTTAAAATTCCTCATTCTTCTTTACCTATCAGTGAAGGTACTGTGTTTTCTAAATTTCATTGTCCTACATCTAGTCAAGATATAACTGAAATGTCTCATTTACCGTATCGTAGTGTTTTGGGATGTCTTTCTTTTTTAGCTGGTCGTACTCGTCCTGATATAGCCTACTCTGTTAATGTCCTGAGTCAATTTCAATCAAATCCTGGTTTGTTCCATTGGGATGGTTTATTGAGATTATTGGGCTATGTAAAATCAACTTCTCATTACAAACTTAAACTTTCTTGTAAATCTAATGATTTAGTAATTTTCTCCGATGCAGATTTCGCAGCTAACCGTGACGATCGGACCTCAATTGGCGGTCAGATAGTTTTGCTTGATAAGTCTCCGGTCGACTGGCGTACTTTTAAAGAAAAATGTGTTAGTTTGTCGACCATGGAATCTGAATTTATCGCAATGACTGAGGCTGTAAAGAATTTGGTTTGGTTTGATCGGATACGTCGTGAATGTGCTGAGGAATGTATTTTTTCTAATTTAGATAATGATGCTGTAATGAGAGTTGATAATCAAGCTGCTATAGATTTCATAAAATCACCAGTGGAAAATTATAAAACTAAGCATATAGACGTTAAATTATTTTTTATTAGAGATCTTTTAAATAATGGTGAATTTTCTGTTTCTTATGTACGTAGTAAATCAAACCTTGCGGATATTTTCACCAAACCTTTGACAAAAAATGAACTTTTGAATTTTGTAAATTTAATATTTATAACATAATTTTTCTCTTGTACATATATGAATTTTGTATGTCATATTTTTCTTATAGATAATTTGAGTACATTTAAATATATATATTTTTTTGTCCAGTACATTGTTTTAAAATAGAAATTGTTTAAATATTTACATTGCATATTTACATTAAATATTTACATTTAAATATTACATAATTAAAATTTGTTCTGTTTATATCTTTTATGTGTATTATAATTTCTTTTCTTTTCTAGGCATCTAGAAACCTCATTTCATGTGGAACGTATGTTTTCCGTGCTAGCCGGAATTTGTTTTAAAAGAAGTGAATAGTTGTGCCTATATTCATTCTTGAATATGTTTGAAAAACGAATAAGTGAATGCGAAAGGCCGATGTTTTGTCCTCTTTACCAAGTTCTGGATGGCTAGAAATTGAAATTTTTTTTTGTTAAATAAAGATTATTTTTATATTTGTAATTTGCTTTTGATATAGGTTTAAATATTTGATTTGGAGTTTAATGCTGGATTTGAAATTAATAAGTAATTTTTTTGGTAAATATATTTTTCCATGTTTGTTAATGAAATTTTAAAATGAAACAAATTTTTCTTGGACTTGTTTTCTGAAATGGAAGGAATTGTGTTTTTTTTTTTGTTAGCCTCTTATCTAGGATATTCTAGACTCTGTTCTAGATTGGAGTAGTTAAATTTTTTTTTTTTAAATTGATGGAGTTTTAAGACTTAAGATGAAAAAAAATTGAAATTTTCTTTAGAGAAAGATGCTTTAAGATTTTTTTTGAAGTTGGATTTGTTACAACTTAATTGTTGTCTTCGTGTTAAATTTAGCTATTAACTTTTGTGTTATTGGGATGTTTGACTGCATTGGTTTGAAATTTAATTAATTTTTTTTTTTTTTTATCTTGTTTAAGATGTTTGGTAATGGGTCCATGCTGATTTTTCCTTCTTAAGGAGTCATGCATTTTGTTTTTATGAGGCAATGAGAGGGGGGGCATTTGATGAGAAAATCCTTAGTTTATTTTATTCTCATCGCCTCCTAACTTTCCCTCATGCTTATAGACATAGTTATTTAAACATATTACATCACCTGTTTTTGAAAGTTCATGCTATGTTTAGTCATTTTATCATTTTTATTAAATAACTTATTTAAATTAATTAATAGAATGTAAATTAAAACATACTTACTTCAGTTAATTATTTTTCAGTAGTTTAAACTTTATTTTATACTGTTAATTATCAATTACCGTTTTGTTTACATTAAAAACAATCTTTTCCATGCAACACCTTTCTTTATCAATTCTGGACTGTTTCAATTTTTCTAACGATGTTTTTCCCACTGGATGGCGACATCGTAGCTAAAGATCGATCGTCGTTATGTAAATCTTAATTGTTTCTTTTTACATCTGCCAGATGTTCGTTTGTGATTCGTCCGTTTGATCGATGACGATCTAAACGTCCTTATTTCTTGTATATAAATACCAGATCTGTTTAGTTCTGGGGGTGTGTTGGTAATTGGCATGGATCTTGTTATCTGATATAGTAATGTAAAGTTTGACCGGCTGGTCCGGATCAAATTGATAATTTGTTGAGTTTATTTTTTAATTGTTAAGTTTCTAAATATATTTATTAAGTTTTATTAATGATTTAAAGTTGTATGAATTAACTGCTTTTAGTGGAAATGCTGAAAGTGATTGAATGTCTCTATATTAAAGAAATAAAAGAGATTTTAGTATCATATGAGACTTTCCTTCATTCAAGTAGCTATTAAACAAAACAATTCTTCTAGTATGGTTTTTTCTCAGTCACTCTTCTCCTGCATTACACTTCTGCTGATGTATCTAAATAAAATACTCACTACATGCCCCACCTCCAGGTGATTGCTGGACATCGGTACCATCAAACGACAGCATGAGATCGGGATTCAATGGTGTCGGTAGCACTCAAATACCACGCTAGCCTCCACTCTTTTCTAAAGTGCAGACTTCCTGTCTCTGCTGTAAATCAAGTCCGTGAGAGTTCTATACAAGATTCCGTGAAGAAAGGGGGGGGTCATCGCAGCCCTTCCCCCTAAAAGAATTTCCTTAGTATCAAGGAAATTTCATCCTGGAAATTTAACTTAGCTGTGGTAGCGTCACAAACAGCTAAGATATAAAAATCGATGGAAGTAGGCAGGAATAAAACAGAGCCATTAAACAGCCTTTTCTTGTTTAATATAGAAAATATTTACATTGTTTACATTACAAAAAACATATAGTAAAGCGTAAATTGGCATCATGCCTGATTAAAAGATGCAAATGAACGCAAAGTTCATATCCGGCTCTCTGCCTTTCCAGATCTACAAAATCAATCTCTATCCTCTCAAATCTAGAGGTCATCTGCCATCTTCTCTCTTCCTCGTCTCCCTGTCTCCTCGTCTGTTCCTGGACTTGAGAGAGGGGGGTCAACCCCCTGATGCAATCAGGCCCCCATAGATTCTCAGGATTTATAGACCACACCTAGGAACTTTCGCCGGCCAATCGCTTGACCGTAAGATAGGCTGTCGCCTCCTTCCAGGGTGTGCGAGTGACATCGGGAAAATCAAAGGACAGCGTGAAATCGGGATTCAATGGTGTCGGTAGCACTCAAAGACCACTCTAGCCTCCAACTCTTTTCTAAAGTCCAGACTTCCTGTCTCTGCTGTCGATGAAGTCCATGAGATCCCGATACAAGATTCCATGAAGAAAGGGGTGGGGGTCATCACAGTATATATTATCATTTTAGTGTATTTAAATATTCAATATTGCATGGGGGGAGATCTCTTAATTTTGTGCAATAGAGCACGTGTCCCATAGTCCCATACAAAAACTCTAAAAAAAAAAGAGCCAAGCTTTTGCTAATACAATGATGCAGGAGTATTTTACTATTTTGAACAGTAAACCCTGATTTTTGAAAATGACTTCTACAAGCATATTTTTGCGGCAAAATATACCGGCATGCATTATGATTAAAAAAAAAAAAAGTATATCGAAATTTATGATAAACAGGCATATAAATAGGGAATATACATTCCTTCACGGTTCCTCAACAGGGATTTGAGGGATCGTGACGGGGTTTGAGAGGAGTTCCCTCCTCACTCAACTTCGATTTTTTCTATCTTTCTATATGTATGTGCGAATATATATTTTCTTCTAAATCATAACTTTCTGTTAATTCCTTGTACCCGCAAACCCTTGTAAAACAACTGAAGCTAAATGACTGTATAACACATAGGATTTATATATATATGTATATATATATATATATATATATATATATATATATATATATATATATATATATATATATATATATATATAGCTTTTTAAGCTATTTATTATACTGCGTCTACAATTTTCTACAGAAAAAGTGCTTTTTAATATTATAAAAACATAGATATGTTAATTTTATTACACAAAATGAAACATAACCACGTTAAAACCAACTTTAAAGAATTAGCGTTGTAGTCTGTAATTGTACAAAATTACATTGTGTGACCGTATGCAAAATTTGCAAAAAAATAAAACAGACACCCGATTACATGTAACCCATAAATACTTCTACCAAGTTTAACTTATGTTGGATGATGGTATAAAGTTATCGGAGAAAATTTGCGTGGTCCTGTAGATAATTAGTAAGTCCTTATCTAGTCACATTTCTCTAGAGAATACGTGCTTTTAAGCATATTAATTATGTATGTTAGTTTTATTATGTTGAATTCTATGTAAGCACGTTTAAATGTGCTTAACACGCTGAGCGTCATGACCGCCCTTCTAGATTCTAGACACATTGTCATATATCTCTAAGTACTGAAGGAATCATCTTGAAACTTTAGGAGTGTGCAGAACATGTTATTCTTCAAACATTCCAGCGAAAGCTTTACCCCGAAAGTAAAATAAGTACAAATAAAAAAATAAAATGTTGAGCGCCCTGTCAGCCATCGGTGGCTGATAGTGTCAAATATGTTATAATTCCGTGTCAACCATCGGTGGCGGATATAAAATTTATTAAAAATGTGCTCAATTTTTATTTATTACAGGAGGAATTATTATGGAATTCTAAAGGATTTTAAGAATTTGCAGGGCGCTTAACGTGTTAAAATAAGTTCAATCCTTAGGTCGTAATATTAAGAAATACTTTATTGTGTGCCTGATCGCAAACTATAAATAATATAGACACCAATTCTATATTATTTTTAATTTATGTAAAGATATATATATATATATATTGATAATCAGTTAGTGAAATTTAAGGATAATTGTTTAAATGGTCGAAAACAAAGACCACCAAATTTAACAAAATGGAATAAATTGGAAATATATACATACGTATTTCCATTCTAACGTTATCGAGGTCCTGGTAGAACACAAATATTCAAAAATAATGTTTTTCTGTCTCAAAGATAGCAATAGCTAAGAAAATCTTTGATCTGGACCCGAAACATTCTTTGGAGCCAAAACAAGAAAAAACAAGTTTCAAAATAAAACTAATTTCAAAATGAACTGACTACAAAAAGAGATAAACATATAAGAATTATGATATCAAGGTCACTAATAAATGTAGTAAAATATCATATAAGAATCACTTATAAAATAGTCAAGAAATAAACAACTAAAGGATGCATGCATAAAGAGTGTCACATAAAAAAATCAATAACCAGATAGCAGTTAAAAGTACAGTTACCCATAGTACAGTAATGGCTAGAAATCATGGAGGAAATAAAGTGAAGTCATAATGCAAAAAAAAAAAAAAAAAAAAAAAAAAATAAAAAAAAAAAAAAAAAAAATAATAATAATATTTTTTATCGGGGAATCTTTTTATTAGGATTTAGAGAATTACAGATTATGATTGAATAGCGCTGCCATCTGGAATTATAATTGAAAAAAAAAAAAAAAATCAAAATTAGGAAGTTGTAATAAATCATATATATATACAGATATATAGATAGATAGACAGATACATGAACTGGGAAATTTGATACATTGAAAATACAAACTTCAAAGCGAACCATAACCCTCTCTCCATTTACGTACGTGCGAATGTTTTAGAATAACGAGAGCACTATAAGTAATAATTATAATAATAATAATTACATTTTAAAACTAAATTTTATATCTATTATTTATTTCAAACATGATAAAGTAATTTAAATATTTTTATTTAAATTTATAAATTGTAACTTCTTAAATTGTTTTACTACTTTTTTTTTTTTTTCGTCTCTTTAACTATGTGTTTTGCAGGCGATAAATATCTGGATTTTTCCAAATAGGTTTTAATTATTCAAGATTTATTCAACTGTTTTATATCATTAATTTGGCACTTTAAACTGTCATAAGTTTCCCGAAAATTATTTTGTATCAGGAATCTGTGACTTTCTTTCAATACCTCTATAAAAATTTATATTGCTATAAATTATATTGCTATAAAAATTTTTTATTAAAAAAAAGGACTGATTCAAGCCCTGTGCATACTAAGTTTATGAATTACCATTATTATTATAATTATTATAATTATTATTATCATTTTAAATGATATGTCAAATTTTAATCAAATTACAAATGTGCTATTTTAGAAATGTATTCTAAATCAATTCATAGAATTTACATTTATTTATTTATATAATTTATATAATTTATATAAATATATGATTTATATAAATTCATAAAGATTTTACAGACTCTATATACAGACGTTTAAATGGAAAATTTAAACCGCGTACTTACTATGTACTTTTTAGCATGAGTGCATTTTTGCATAAATGGCTTGGATATATCTTTAAAAATATATTTAACTTAAAATGTTCAAGTGAGTTTTATTTTTTTTTTTCTTTGCGCTTGAGTGTATTACCCACTTTAATTTAATTTTACATTTAATTTTTTAAAAACTGTTCGCAACATTACATATGGGCAGTGAAATATAAATTTAAATCTCGTACATAAATTAGGAAAGACTACTTTACGCAAATATTTGCAATTCAAAAAGTACTTTATTCACTAAAAATGTGAATATTAACATCATATAAAGAGTTTTAAAGCTATACATATATATATATATATATATATATATATATATATATATATATATATATATATTAATATTTACCAGTAAAGTTACATTTAAAATTATTTTCATAGAATTGCAATGCAGTTTGAACACACTTTAATCTGCTTCTTTAAAATGCTTTTATAATCTAGCTACAATTTTCAAAAGGAAATTTTAAATTGCAAACTAAATCATCATATAAACGTTTTTTAAAAGTATGCATGAAGAAATACTTTGAAATTCCAAATTATTCAGTCTCCTTTATTATTAAAAATGTTCATTGAAATATATTTAATCTAGTTGAGTAACACATTTTTGCTGAATATTCCTAAAGTAAGAACTGAATAATTCAAATTTGCATTACAGTGTTAATGATTTACGTATAAAAGAGGGATATGTATATATATATATATATATATATATTGAGGGGAGTGTTCTGTGCACAGTTTACTGTTTAATGAAGAATGCATTTGACATAAGTACAGAGATTGTTTAAATATTTGACACTAACAGCACTAAACATCTATATTCAAAAACATAAGTCAGTTATATTCCTTATTATTTTGCATAATTTTTCAGACATGACATGAATACATGTTAACCCTTTGCCAGCCCTTACGCTCTATAGCGTTCTAAACAGGGCTCTTTTACAACAAATTCCTACAACAAATAACACTGCTCGGCATGAAAATTGCCCCAACACCATTTTTATGAATTCTTATGTAAAATAACCACCTGAATCCGAATAAGACAGCCGCATTGTCTTATCACCCACCATTTGTTGGGAACACCCCCCCCCCTTTATTTTTACCACTTTTCGGTAATTTTATGGCTATAAATTTGATTTATAGTGGAGAAAAAATATCGTTTAACTGTTAAATACCTCCTGAGGGCCTAAAGAGATGAAAAATTCTATAACATGAACATTTGCAGCAAGACGAAGATTTTTTTATTTATTTTTTTATTTATTTTTTATTTTTTATTTTATTTTTATTATTATTTTTTTTAAGGGGGGGGATTTGCGAATGAAATTATAAGTTGCATTTATTATATTTTACTAATCAATTATTATATTAGCTTACTATACATTATATATATATATATATATATATATATATATATATATATATATATATATTATTTTTAAGAGTTAAAACAAATATTTTTCATTCTCCAAATCAAATTCCCGGCCATAAAATTACTGAAGAGTGTTCAAATTTTGGGGGAGGAAGTGATGTCCCGAGAAAACTTCGGGTGATGGGGCAAAATGGGTCATATTCGGATCCAGGAGGTCATTTTACATAAGAATCAGGAAAATGGTATCAGAGATCGATTTTTTTTTTTTTTTTTTTTTTTTTTTTTTGGTGGTGGTGGGGGGGGGGGGAGTGTAATTTTGAGGAGTGATATTATTTATATATAATGTACGTTCAAACTTTGAAGTGATTAGGTAACAGTTACAGTTAACATTTAGTTTTGGGTATTGAATAAACAACAAAAAAAAAAATCTCACTAAATTTGGTAACACTGACGAGAGGAGTGAAATTAAATAGGATTTTTTTTTTTTTTTTTTCTTTGGCGCATTGTTAGTATCCACCATTTTTGTCTTCTTTTTATTTATTTATTTAATCGTAATTACATATTGGAGAAAAAAAATAAAAAAATAATAATGTGTGACAAAAGGGGCTAGTACTATCAGTGTTTCAGAATAAAATGAATTGTTGTCATGTCTGAATTTTAGATTATTTCAAGCATACTAACATTTGTTTTTATACTAGAGTGTGTTAGTATCCACATTTTTCCCACAAAACTCATCTTAACTTATTGGCGAATTGCAACGTGATTAACGTTGTATTGCGTTTTTTTTAGACAATTACTTATGTACTGTACTATTTTTCGATGTATATGTCTGTTATCAGATATATTTAAATCCAAGTAATTGGAGGATACACAAATTGGTTTAATTAGAAACCACAACAGTTTTTCACTTGGAAAGTTTGATCAAGATAGTTAAGTTTCAAAACTTAGTTTAGGTCACTGGAACCCCCCCCTGGTGGTCAGTGCTATTAGAATAATATAGATTATTATTTTATTTATTTATTTATATATATATATATATATATATATATATATATTATTGTATATCAGGCATTAATTTTAGGAATATATGTGCTACATTCATATAAATGATTTTGAGCATGGCAGACATATGCTAAAGACAGAAAAAAAAAATCTAATTTGGATATAAATATTTTTTTTTCTTTTTGAAAAATGACCAAATTAATCATTTTAATTATGGATGAAATTTATGATGATTTTGCTTTATATCGCATAGACAGAAGGCAATTGAATTCCAGATATTCGATATATGAAAAAATCACTTTGTGTTACATTCCAACATATAAAAAAATAAATAAGCAAAGTTTTATGCTTATACATATTTTATTCAAGTTAGTAAAATTTATATGCACAAATTTTGTTATAACAAAAAATGATATTGATGATAATAATAACGTTAATTAATTAATTTAAAAAAATCTAAAGTAAATAAAACTAAATTAATGAAAGAAAAAAATCTACAGAAAACACTAATATGAAGCTGTCAATAAATTTACAGTAATATCACTTTAACAAATATCCATATAATTTAAATTGATACATTTAAAATACTAGAATTAAATTCGTGTATTAAATTAATTTAAAGTACAACATTCTACAATTTTTGTATTCCAGATATTTGATTATAACGAAATTCGTCGAAAATGTAGAGCTAGGGGGCAGTATAAATTCAAAACAAAGTTTACAGTATTCTTGAATAGTATATAATTTTATCTCATAGGAAATTTTGTCACTTCTTGAACAGTCTGTTATCCTATAAATATAAATATATTTTTTAATTATTTGATTTCAGGAAACAGAACTTATTTACGATAAATAATAAATAAACGATGATAATATTAATAAAAATATGTAAAATATTTGAGTGGATAATAATATTTTATTAATAAATAAATAAATGAATATTCAAATTATGTTTATTTATATTTATAAAGTTTTTTATTAATCATATTATTATTAATATTATTATTACTTTTATTATTATTATTATTATTATTCAATCTGTCGTTTATCATTCTCATTTGAATATAGAAAGATATATGGTGTTTTAATTAAGTATTTACCTAAAGGAAAAATGTTTCTAGTACTAAATTTTTTAATTACTTTGCTACAATATATATATATATATATATAGAGAGAGAGAGAGAGATTTTTTTTTTCTTTTAACGGTTATTACTGAAAAAAACGTAATTAAATTTTCCAAATATTTCACGATTTAGCTATTAAGAAAAAAAAATGTTAATATCATTTCTCAAAGAATCTTAACAAAGCTTTTAGGCAATATCAGGCAGTTATTTTGAAGAAAATTGATATGAATGAAAAAGTTAAATGATAACATATTATGCCTAAAGCTGTAGAATCCATAAAAAAATAATAATAATAATAAATAAATAAAAAAAAAAAAATAATAATAATAAAATAAAACAGTTTTTTTTTCCATTTAATGTATTAAGGAAAAAAAATAAGAATGAGCTAATAGATAGGTGAGTGAATGAAATGACACTTATCTATGTTTGTTTACGTATATTATCCTGAGCGTTATTTTATTCATAGTAAATTATGGAAAAATAACACATACTTCAAATTTAATGTACAATAAAATAGGGATTTTTTAATACCATAATAAATTGTTCATAAAAATAAGTAATATATTTATTGGTAAATATATATATGATAAGTAATATATCTGAAAAAATTGCAATTTTTAAAAATCGCACATCTGGACTCATCCATTCCATTAATAGTATGAAGACTACATAAAAAATCAATCTTTCCTATTTAAAACACTCAGAGAAAAAAAAATCTGTGACTATTATATGAAAACTAAAAACTAAATTGTAACTCTACTAAAAATAGATCCGTGTCATCCTTATAAATTCTAGTTCCCTTCCCTGACTAGTTCTAGAAACCTCATATTAAAATTCTAGACCATTTTCCTATATTGTGGTGGTTAATTTTATTTACAATTCTCTGTAAATAATTGGAAGAGGCGAATTTTAGTAATTATAATTTTGGATAATAATCCAATTATAAGAATTCAAGTGAGAATTTCCCGCTGGACAAAGGATTCATAAAATTAATAATGATCATAACGATGTTCAATTATTATAGAAAAGGATAAAATAGAAATTATCGGTCGTTTCGTCCATCCAGCTTATTTGTTTGCCTTATACTCTTATTTCGAAAATCTATACTTCTTCTTTACAGATTCAGAAAATGACTAATTATTCGTTCTAGAGGAATGAGGTATGTATACATATTTTTTTTTTTTTTTTTTTTTTTTTTTTCTCGATGTAATCTTTAATTTTACTTTCTTCTATATTCAATAGAAAGAAAGATTTTAATTCATAAATAAATAAACAAATAAATAATAATAATAATAATAAATCAACTTTTGTTTTGCGATAGATTTATTTATTTATTTATTTTTATTTTATTTTATTTATTTATTTATTTATGGTTTTTTTTTTTTTTTTTTTTTTTTATGTACCGATGGTGATTTCACTGTTTTCTGAAAATACCGTATATCTCTATTTGACGAAACAGTGACAGCTCTAGATAAAGAAATACTATACAAAATTTCATTAAGAGTTATATTTGGTAGCATCTCGACATAAATTTGTGTTCATAATTTTTTTTTGTGAGCATCGCTCAACAGAAGGTGTTGCTGTGCTGCTCTTTCATAACTTTTTATATAAGAGTATGAGGCAAAATTTTGTTTAAAAGCACACAATTAAAATTCTATTTAATTGTATTTATTTAGGATTCATTGTATTAGTTAATTATTTTGAAATAAAATAAAATAAAATAAAATAAACGTAAAATAGAAATTGTCAACAAAGATATATATGTATATATTTGTGTGTAGCATATTCGCTTCACCCTATGGCATTCCTTTTCCCCATGGAAGGGATGACCTGCCCTTCAAGTTGTAGTTTGATAATATACATACATACATATACAGGGTGATTTAAAAGTCACAAAAAAAACATATTATTCAAAACGAATTTACCGTAGCATTATGCGGCTTTCACTGAAATGCATAGAAAAACATAAGATTTTTTTCGGTAGCAAAATATGTATTACAAATATAGTTTAAATTTCATCCATATGATGGCTCTATAATTGTAAATTTACAGTACATTGAACGCGTAGTACATTGAAGAACGTAACTAGGACTATAAATGCTGAAGTATCATGGCCATTATTCATTACAAAGGTCGTCAGATGTAGCATATTCGAAATTCCCATTGAAAAAAAAAAAAAAAAAAAAAAAAAAAACTTCTGTTTTTTAAATATAGTGTCATTTGATCAGAAGAATCTGTTTGAAATGTCAAAGGATACTTTGAATACAGCACGATATATTGGTAAAAAAATTAGCTAGTATATTTTTTTACTAAATTCATACATAAAAAATGTAAATTAATAAACAAAATAAAGTAAAACATACTTTGTTTCACATTTCAGTGAAAAGCGCATAGAGCTACAGTGCAGCCTCATATCCTAAAACTAGCAGTGACGACGCGCCCAAAATGTTGGAGAGATGTTAGATTGACCGACAGTTTGAAATTTGGAAAGTAACCCCTATTTTAACATTGGACTCGTTGAGTTAGCACATTCGCAGATGCTTCCAGGGTTTCATGAAATGAGGTCAAAGAATACAGTCAGTTTCTTTTTTCTTTCTTTTTTTTTTCTTTTTTTAAATAATGTTTTTTTTTTTTTTATGGGATTTTTGCGTCACCCGGTATATATATATATATATATATATATATATATAAAATTCATACATATATATATATATATATATAATATATTGAGAGAGAGAGATATAAATATAGATAGATATATGTATTTCCCTGATGATTTGTCGAAAATTAAAATTATAATAATAATAATGTTTTTGATTTATACTAATTTTACAAAAAATAAAACTAATTTAAGATAAATGGTATTTTTTAAACTTTTTTTTTTTTTAATCATTTGCAGTTCAATGGGGACTGTTTCGGACTAAAATGCATGGGTCTATAAAAGTAAATAAAGAAGGAAATTTTTGCTATGCCCATAACATTGTAGTTTAAATTTACTAAAAAACGTATATGGTGTGTATTTTATTATCATAGAAATATTTTCACGTCAATGGTTTCGTTAAACCGTTAAATTAATTTTAAAATTCAAAATGTTCTAAGACGATGTTTTATTTCCTGTTATCTGTTCTAAGTTAATTTTATCGTAAAATTTCTTCTACAATATTTTAGCACCGTTACGTAAACTTACAAAATATGAATAAGATTCATTATACGGAATTTGAAACATGTAACTTTACTCAAACATTTGCAATTCAAATTATGATTTTCAATAGCTGTAAATTTGAAAACCAATGTTATATAACAACTTTTAAAGTTTAAAGTATTTTTACATTTACAAGTAAGCTAAAAATATAAAATTATTTTCAAAGAATTTCGAAAACTCTTTAATCTGTATCTTTAAAAAGCTTTTATATGATAGTTACAATATTCAAAATAAAATTTTTAATCGCAAACTAAGTTATTATATATACGTTTTCGAAAAGATGTGCTAAGCGGTATTTTGAAATTTTAAATTATTCAGTCTCCTCTTTTATTAAGAATTCACCAAAAACTTTTACCTGAGATATATTTGATCTAGTATCGAAGAGTAAAAAAAAAAATTCTGAATATTATTAAAGTAGCGCCTTAATAATTTTAATTACCATTACAATGTTAAAGATTTACATATAAATGGAAGGTTCTATGAAATATGTTTAAATAACATTATAAAATATACATTTAAGTGTTTCTAATCTTTGTTTTTCGTTTATAGAATAACGTATTTGATATTGAGTACTGAAGCTGTAAAAACGTTTCAGTTAACATGATAATAAATTAGTTCATTGCAGAGAGTAATTGAAGGATAATTACTTATATTTCATTAGCATACATATTCGAAAACATAAGCTATTTTTATTTCTCATTATTTTACATATTTACCAACTAAGCTTTAATAGTATAATATTTTAATAAACAAGATATGTGGCATAAATATAACGAAATAAAATTGATATAATTTAGGGGAATATCGGTGCACAACTACCGCTTATAATATTCATTTTCTGGAATTTTCTGTATAAAAACATCCTATCACTTGTTGGTTAAAAATGCTCCAGTTAGCCTATATCTGTTTACGTTACCCGGATTTTGAGGCCATTTTGTAAAATAACATTCAATGTTTTTTTTTTTTTTTTAATCCAAACAAATAAGTTTATTTTTGAATTTTGTTGATCAGAATTTACAAGTACATATTTTCTCTATTCACGTGCCATCGTTATTGCAAAAATTATATTATCAAAATTAAATAAAAAATATGAAACGTCATTTACAATGACCATGTGTCTCAATAAGAAATTTTTTTTTCTTTAGAGTTTTCAAATTATTTAAAAAAAAAAAAAAAAAAAAAAAAAATGAAATCTAAATTAAACTCTTTGACAGGTAGTGAAGTTATTAAATAAAGGAAAAAAACCGGAAATGTTAATTAATTTGTGTATTATGTAAGTTATGATATTTTAATTAAAAATGTGCCAGGTAAATATATCCTTTTATTTATCATATTGGCTAATAAAATGATATGCACATCAAAACTGAAGGCAAGTCCATTAAAAAAAAAAAAAAAAAAAAAAAAAAAACTGAGAGGAATTTAGTTTTATGTTTCATAACTTGTCTGTATATACTATATATATATATATATATACTTTTTAATTACTTTTAAATTTATATTTTTAATTTGAAGTTTTATTTTTTCAGTTGGAATCAATCTATTATATATATATATAGAAAATTCAGGGGTTTTGCTCATTCGCTATAGAACATAAGTGATGTTGTATACCTAAAAAGAACTCTATATTTAAAACATGGAGCATGTTAAAGGAACGTTTTTTCTTTCCTTGATTTTTCTCAATAAATTTCTTAAAAATATGTGCAAACTTAATGTCATATTCTCAAGCAGTCTTAGTTATATTTCGTTTGCTATTTCAACATATCCAGTGATAAATCTCCAACGTTCCTTAATTTGAAAATTAAACTTACATGGAGAGTTGAAATAGAGGCGGCAACATAAGCCTACACATGGAGTTGAAACATTGGTGGCAGTTAAGTGGAATCGGAATGGGAAATAATTCATTTAAATTATGAGGAATTATACATTTTCTCAGTGATAATTGTCGGCAGTTAAAGGTTACTGACGTTTATTTTAAAAACTTGGCGGTTGATCTAAATTTTTTGATAGGCTTAAAAGCTTGTAACAGATTTCTTCGAGTTAGACACTGATTAAATTAATATTGCATCTATATTTAAAAATAATTATTCTACTTAAGTATGTTTAAGCAAGACTAATAATAATTATGGAAAGGCAGTTTTTCTATATATAATCAATCTGATGATAATTTTACAAGTTCTGATATTCAATTTAAGAAATTCATTTTACAGACAATTTCATTTTTTTTTTTTTTTTTTTTTTTTTTTTTTATAAATTTAATCAGTAAATTGAAAGTAAATTTCCTTTTTTTACCTAACATTTATTTTTAAATGTACTATATGGAGAATAACAACTTATTAATTAAAATATTTATTTAGTTTCGTCATAATGCACTGTTAAATTATGTATTTTTACTGATCTATAATTGAAAAAGATAATTACAAAAATATTTATGCTAATGAAAGACATAGAAGAGCTCTACAGTGGCAATTTTATAAATATTTACATTTTTAATACAACAGGTCGTACTATTTCATTTAGACAACAATTTTCCGTTATCGCCTTTAATTTTATTCCACCTTGAATTTTCCATGAATGAACAAGCAAACACTTTTGATTTTATCTAAATATATGCAGGTTGATTCAAAATTAGTGTGACTAATTTCAGAGCATCAGAAATTTTTATTGAGTTAAGTTATTAACATAAAATTTTCAATGTAGTTTCCTTAGCATAATACATTTCACGTAAATCTTTAGGCAAAGCAAAAAGAACTTTTTCGACCATCTTTAGGGGCATTTTTCCAACTTCCTCTTTGGTTGCTTTTTAAAGCCCTTGAAGTATTTTTACTTTACCTTAATTGTTTTTTATGTATCCCCATAAAAAAATAATCGCAAGGCACACAGTCAGGGGATGATGGTAGCCATTTCTCAGGAAGAAGAAAATTTATTTTTTATCTTTTAGCCATTTTATAGTTGATTTTGCAGTATGACTTGGTGCAGAATCTTGGCGAAAAACAAAGTTTCCTTGGGGGTAAAGACGTTTACTTTCTTTGATCATGCTCTTCAAAACTTTATTCTGATAGTATTCAGCATCAAATTTAGCCTTCGGTTCTACAAAAAATGGTTTTGTTAAGCCTTGAGAGGACATTCCCAGCCATACCATAACACCTGACGACCAACTTACCTTTTGTAAACGTCTTTGCGACGCTTTTCGAGTGAAATATATTATATCTTCGTTTTGCCAGTTGTGGATGACAGATAAATCAGTGCTTCATTCGATGCTATCCATGTTTTGTATATACCTTTGCGTGACACTAAATACAGAGGCTAAGAACGTTTTCTTAGTTTTTCTGCGGTATTTACAGACATTTAAGACATCCCAGGTAACACATAACGTTGTTATAGCGTTGCAAATAAGTCTGAACAGTGAAAAATTGGTTACGTTATTTTATGTCCGTTGAAAAACAGTTTTTATTTCGCAATATTCTCACAGAACAATTTCGGATATTTATTCAGTAATAAAGAAAACCTATAACAAACGTTGTTTTATGGTTGTACTTTTTCTGTTATTTTTTTGACGTTTTAAAATAGGTATTTTATTAGTTTTTGTTTTCCTTTGTGATTCTAATAAAAAATATGTTTTTTCAACGAATTAATAGGTGCTTTTTATAAGTCATTATTTCCGTCAAATGACGTTGAATCTCTTCAACTTGATATCGATACACGATTGTGAATTGGCGGGATGTGCGTGTTATAATTTTCTTTAATGTTTTAGAAGATATGATGTGCTGCGAAAGAATTTCTAACGTAATAAGAAGGAAAGCTTTCGGCAAATTATATTAACAAGTATGTATAGTAGAATGTTCTTTGGCTTTCGGAAACCGTAACTAACGAAGGTGTTCATATTATACGCTTTCTCCCGTTCTACTTGCGAAATCGCCAAGTATATTGTGGCAAACCTTAAAAGCGTCTTACGATACGACGCGTGTCATTTTGAAAGTGAATGTGATGTGAAAGAAGATGAATATCGCTTTCCTGTTAAAATGGTACGAAAGTTTTCTGACATTTTACGTAATTTCCAAACAACTTGCTAGCTGGTAAATTCCCTTAAAAGCTCAAAGTTATAATATTCTTTGGTTTTGGGTGGGTTTACCTGCTAGCATAATATTAAAAATTACAGAGTTCTCGTCTAATTGTGGATGCTGTATTTATTTAAACAAGATTTTTCAAGTAATGAAGTGAGTGTTTCTTTTTCTCTTCTTTAATTTTATGTTTGAATTCTTGTCTTAAATTTTCAGGGGTCGATCTAACTTTAAATATTTAATACTCTTTTTTAAACCTGTACTTTTGTAAAATTTTACTTTTTTCATATTTACTGAAAAAATATATCTACTATATATAATGTAACACTACTATTGCTTTCCTCGAAAAACGGAAGTTGAAAATTTTTACGAATCTAATATTTTCGTATATTGAGTATAAAAAAAGTAATAAAATTAGTAATAAAAAAAGTCTAAAAATTAAGTAAAAAAGAATGTTCCATTTTTCCAATTCAATGGATATATGGAGTTATCTATTTTTCTTGTATTTCAACGTTTATAAGACATAAAAAAAGCCGTTGAAAACTGATATAAAAAGCACGACAGTATTGCGATTCTGAACAACCATTTTACAACTTTTTTTTTTTTGGTTATAAAAAAAAAGAAAATATTGCGTTTTCGTACAACACTTTTACAACGGTGTTTTTTACGTTGCAAAATGTATTAAAACAACCGTTGAAAGATGAGGAAATCAACGAGACATATTTTCAGATTATTAACGTTACGGAAAAACGATAATTCAACGGAATGCATTGCCGTTTGTTCAACGTTGAAAATACCATACTGTGCTACCTGGGATACTGGTTTATTCACTTTTTGTATAGTCAATTTTCTTTATCTGAAGACAAATTGCCGATTGCGATACTTGTAGTTTCTTTGCTAAAGTTCTTTGAGGCAGAGGATTTTTTACAGCGATAAGTCTTTTCAGCTTCTTTTATTCTTTTTCACCAAGGACTTCCTTTCGTCTACATTTTTTCAATGGAACTTTTGATTTCCAGCTAAATTTTATTTCTTTTCGAAGTTTAGATAGTAATTCATTAGAAAAATGATTTTTCTGATTTTTAAATGCTTTATTTATAACAGAATTTGAGCAATCATCGTTCAAAAGTTTTAAAATTTCGTTTCGGATTTGAGGATCTAATTTCGGAACCATAATTTACTACCACTAATAAAAATACCCAGATTGGTAATTTAAACGTCTTACATTTACAATAAAACTGGTGGTAAAGCTATTAAAATTTACTATAAATAGTTACATTCTTTTAAAATTGGTCACACTAATTTTGAATCAACCTGTAAATAGGGTTCGTACGGGCCTTATGTTTTCCCTGACTCTCACAACAGTATTCTGAAACAATAAAACTCATCTCCGTCATATAGACTTATTTTATAATGAAAATAGTTCTACAAAATTACTGATATAAGACTCAGGAAAAAAAAAAAAATAAGGCCCCTACGAATCCTGATAAAGGTGAAAGTTAGTCATTGTATCTGTCCTGATTATTTGATTTTGACCAAAAATGGTACCCTTAATAATCAGAACTAAATCTAACGCTGTGTTTTTCAGTTTAATCGGATAATTGGAAGAAAAGATACTAAGTAAAAACCGCATTGTCATTTAAAAAATAATGAAAAGAAAAAAAAATCATGATGCAAAAAATAAGCAAGTATGTAAATATATGTTTTTTTTTTTTTTTTTTTTTTTTTTTTTTAATAAAATAAAATTGAGAAAAACCGTGTTAAAGAAATGGAACAGCTTCAGTACAAAACCCCTTCCAGAAATTTGAAATTTGGCATCGCAGAAGGTCACACAATTCTTCCCAAGATCTTTACTTACACAATTGCATAACAAACATACTAATTCATCAAAAAAATGACAACAAAAATTTAAAAGCCACCACGGTGCTAATATTCTAATGCTACAGCAATTAAATTTTAAGAAATGAATATAGTAACACACATGCTAGCGAATGAAATACAGCTACTCCACGCCCTTATACAGGAAAATACACTGTTAAAAATAAAATGCTATATTTCAGCAGAAAAATGGTTCCAATTACCTGCAACCAAATTTTTGGCGCAATGTTCCACCTTTTTAATGGTGCTATTTCAGTAGTAGGTACCACCGAAATGGAAAATCTTTGCACCAGAATATTAATTGCATCTAACTGGAACCATTTCTCTGGTGTAATATAGCATTTTGTCTTTAAAAGTGCAGATTTAAGGAAGTCTTGCCGTACAAAATTAAATATATATATATAATCCTTTTGTTAGTAGATTAGTAGAAACAAAGAATGAGAACGAAGAATAGTTCGTCAAACATTTCACCAAAGAGA